>JALMGJ010000004.1:10461631-10759131 GCA_023362775.1 Charina bottae
TATACAATATATATATACAATATATATATATATATATATATTATATATATATATATATAATATATATATATATACAATATATATATACAATATATATACTATATATATATAATATATATATACAATATATATATATATACAATAGTAATATATAATATTACTATTATATAATATAATATATATAATATATAATATATAATATATAATATATAATATATAATATATAATATATAATATATAATATATAATATATTATGTATTATGTATTATATATTGTACATAGAATTGCTACGTTTATACTGAAGGCTGGGGCTTTAAGATCCCAATATACTGAACAAATTGGGGTACCCTGTAATGGTGATTCTCTCATCTGATTATTTTCTCTTTGTACTGTGATCTCATATATATGTACCTTATTTTATTATTTTATTTTACTATTGTATCCCTGATTATGCTTTGTTAATACTTTAATCTTATTTTGCTATATTGATACGGTCAATTTGACTAATCAATAAAATGAGTTTGTTTGTTTGTTTACATATCTGAACTCTTCATAATGGAAAAAGGAAAATCCACTTTCCAGCATATCTTAAAAAACAACCATCAAAAAATCATATTAAAGGTGGTTCAAACTCCATTTCCTAGTGTCTTTTTAAATACTGACTCAAAACATCACAGCTGACTATTCCAGCAGTGATACTCTTGATCATCTCTGATGCAGAATGTTGCATTATTTTGTGCGGGATTTTTAGAATTTGCAGAATATCAAATAATGCGATACTATTAAGAGGAAGGATAACCTTGCTGTAGTTGTTAAGAAAGGTATTTCTTCAATAGCCTCATGTATGAAAAGTAAAATGAAGAGTGATAAAAGACTTTTTGTGTGCACGTATTTTATCAGCTGCATTTGTTTCTTTTTTCTGCATAAATGCTGTAGTTTAGCGAGTTTACTACCAGTGTTTCCATGCTGTATTTCTCTTTCCTCTTTCAATTATATCTGGCCTGAAAAGCGTTCCCGGTTATACATGATTAAATAATTGTTTCAGGTTGCTTTTATAGCTTCCTTTTCCATTTCTAAAACCCTTTATCGCAGAATTGGAAATCAGTTTAAAGGCACTGATGGATACTTCAGCAGCTGCAAGTTAAATCAGAACTGTTCATCTTTTCCTCCATGGCCTCTTGCTGTGTCGTCCCCCAAATCCACTTTTTCTGACCTACTTCCTTTCTCTTGGTTGCAATAATCCTTGAGTGGGAATTTCAATGAACTAAGGGTCGAAAGGCATTCTAGAGAGAAAAGGGGAATAAAAGAAACAGAAGCAAATTGCTTGAAACAAAGAATAGTAGTGAAAACAGGAATGCACGTTGGTGTCTTTCCTGGTGTGTGGATTACATATTATATACAGCAGGGATATATTACATAGACTTCCTTTTAGTTATCTAGAGAGACCTTCATTGTTATTGATTGTATTTGCACAGTCAAGCAAACCCTCATCATGACCGTCTCCCACCCGGAAACCCATGCCCTCATTGTGGGAGGTTGTGCGGATCCAGAATTGGCCTTTACAGCCACTTACGGATCCACTGTTAAAATTTTACCCTTGGAAGACAATCTTACTCGGCTACGAGTGATCGCCAATGATTTGCACAGTGTGCTATGCCTTGTCACGATTGGCCTACCATGTTGTTCAAACACAGACCATGAATCAAAATGTGGTTGTGGAGGAGTGCCTTATTCATGATCTGTAACCAGATTATTTTAGCCAGGATCTACTGTGGTGACGTAACCACTAGTCCTCCAGGAAAACAACGTGGATACAAGTACAGTTGTAAAGGGACTCTTGTATTAGTATTTCCACTGCTCCACCATGCAGGCATGGTAGAAATGGGAGGAGGTGGGGTTGGTGGGTTCTTTTGGAAAGCATTATCCACCCCAAGGCATGTCTGGGCTTAGAAGCTAAGTAGGGTTGGGCCTGATGTTCAGTAGAAAGCCAGAGATTCTCAGGCCAGAGATGTCAGTTACACCAACAACCAACAGTCACCCAGCTTCAAGGCCAAGAAACACAGGGCAAAATTTATTGTATTGTTTATTGTATTTTAATGATTATTGATTTTTAACTTTAATTTTAACATTTGTTGTAAACCGCCCAGAGTCTACCGTGGTAGAGATGGGCGGTGATAAATTTGATTAATAAATAAAAATAAATAAATAAATAAAATATCTGTTAAATAATGGGAAGGGGGAGAAAGAAGCACTTGGATTAAACTACAATGGGTGTAAAAAGTGAATTACATCTTCTTGTTAGATGAGGGTAATCTACTGTTGTAATGACTTCTTTGTCACATGCAAGAAAGATTCTTATCTACCCATATTGTGTGTCAGAGAAGATCAGGCTGAGTTTGAGCCCAGAGCCTAATCAAGTCATGCTGAGTTGAGTGACTGTGGGTTTTTGCTAAGGACTTGACAGTCAGCCTGACACCTGATTGGACAGGAGACTACCAGAGAATCCTGGGACTGTGACCTTGACTGGGAAGTTGAGAAACATCTCAGAAGGAAGCAATGGCAAACTGCATCAGGATTGCTGCTAAGAAGACTAGGACATCAAGTCACCAGAAGGACACTAGTTTTATTTTAGCCCATGATTTTGATCCCAGTTGGGACACTATGGACTTTGTACAGTTGCCTTCAGGTAATAAAATACAGAACAGAAGCTGCCAGGATGTCTGACCTCAGCAGCAGTGTAGGGAGAGCCATCAAGAATAATCAACGTCATCATTATCTGTGGGATGAATTCAGGTTAGTCCTATGGCCTCGAGTCATGCTAAACTTAGTATGTCTTGCGGACACAGTTAATGTCTGACTGAAACAGGATTTCTCTGGAATGGTGATATATTCAGTGGTCTATCTATCTATTTAAGCTTTGTAAAGATTAAAGACATCTAAGTGACTTTCTTGCCACTTTCCTGTTCAAGCATATATTAGAACATAATCTTGTTACATCATCTAGAAAACATCACATAATGCAATAATTCTTCGATAATACAACCTGCTTAATTGCTCCCTTGCTGCTGCTTCTTTCGTATCCAGATCAAACCTTAAGCTGCCAATATGACGCTACCTTCTTAGCTTTATCATTGGCCAGAAACAAATCATTTTCAGTGCATGCTCTTGGTAATAATCGGCAGGTCAACAGGTGGGCCGAATGCTGTATCTCTCCACATTCACACTGCGTATTATTATCCGTCAACAGTCCCCATTTGAGCATATTAGTTCTGCACTTAGGCACTCCAACCCTCCACCTATTCAAAGTCCTCCAAATGACATAAGGGAGATCGGATCCCTCAGCCATATTCTCCTCTGGAACTATTCCTTGGTCAGTGATTTCTCTCCTCCATCTGCCAATTTGGTTTTGTTCTTGCATACCCTCAAGGGTGTTTGTTCTTACCATAAAACTCTTCCTAGATTTTAATCAACGGGTTTGAGGCTCATACCCATACAGAGGGTGCCGGGGATCATTCTCTTGTTTTGTTCTCTCAATATCTGCTGCTCCTTCTCTCCTGGTCTTAGGTGGTGCAATACTGACAAGCGGGTACATTTTCTCAATTGGTGTAGGTTTAAGACATCCTGTCACTATTCGTACTGCTTCATTTATATCAACTTGTTGAATGGTCCATATAGCAATACAGGTCAACAGATCATATTAGGTGAGTTAAACTTTCCTGAACAATTAGGTTTTTGTCTTGTTCTCATTGAATATGTTCTGTTTCTTTGAGGTCTTTGTGAACATCTGAAGGTGTTGAAATAAATCCCCAGCCCCTTGCAGTTTCTCATATAACTCTCAAGGATCTTGCCTGAACTCATCTCTGGTCTTACTTGCAATTAACTCCAGACTGGACTTTTCTTCTGCAGTGTTTCTGCACCCTAGTAGATAGGAGCTGGTCGAGCAATGAGTGTTTGGATGTTAAGGCAGAAATCAGCCTGTCCTGTTGACACACTTCTAGTCTAGCCTACAATCCTGCAATTCCCTTATGGTCTTCCACTCAAGTACTAACCACAGAAGGCAGATGTGAAGAAGATACATGTGGAGTCCTTGGTGCTCTCTGAGCCTTGTTGTTTTCTTGCAGACGTTTCATTGCCAGGCTAGGCAACATCTTCAGTGCTAAAAGGGAGTGGAACTTGCTCTCTGTTTATATACCCTGGCTTGTCCTGCCTGTGTTGGTGGGGGTGTTGTACTCTCCTTAGTAGTACCTTGATTGGGTTGTTGTGTGCTGCTTGGTTGATTGACTGAGTTAATAGTTCCTTGATTAGGGTATATTGTGCTGTTTGATTGTTCCTCTGCTGCTAATCTTGCTGTTAATCTTTGCATTATCTTGTTGTTGATTGCTGGCCAAGAGGTGTTCTGGTCTTCTGGCTTTTCTGTTGTCTCTTATGAATGGTATGTAAATGTTGTTTACCTCTATGTGTCTGTTGATGGCTGCTTTGTCTGAGTGCCAAGCTTCCAGGAATTCTCTAGCATTTTTGGATTTGGCTTGGTTTAAGATGCTCACAGTTTCCCAGTTGAAAGTATGGTTAAGTCTGTTAGGCACTTTTTGATAAAGTTGCATGGATATCCATTTTGCTGGAAGATGCTATATAAGTGGTCTGTTTCCTTTTTCTGGTGTTCTGGGTTGCTGCAGTGCGTTTATGCTTGTCTGAATAGAAGATACATGGGATGGGTGCGCCAGAACCTTGTCTAGAAAGCTCTTTTCTGACAGATTTCTACTTCTCCTTTCTCTGGATGTCATGGGCAGTCATGGAAATGAAGCCCCAGTGATACGAAGACATGCTGCCTGAATGAACCTGTGGCTGTAAACCTTCTGGTCTCTGTCCTTCTTTTCCAATCTGGAAAGCATCCAATTTGATTTTGCTGCTGTTCCTTGCAGGAGAGTAAGGGAATAGTTGGTGCTTGACTCTGTCTGGCAAGGTGCTAGTACATAATACGGTATAATGTTGATTCTATTGTCTTGTGTTACGATACAATTAATTAGGGTGGAACCCTAACCATGCCACACTTTTACTATTTATAACTACTTAATGCCTTGCTGTGATTGGACAAGTCTGCAGACATGCCATCTAATGATTTAGGCTTTTCTTTCCAAATGGCTATGTGTGACAGTAGTAATGTTTTGCTATTTAGAGTGATACTTCCAGGGATATCCACAGGGGGCAGGGGTGGGGGTGTCAAAAAAAGTCAAGCTGGTAGCTTCTGTCCTGGGGTCCTGGCTGCCATTTTTATCCACCCTCCCTTCTATATACTTCCCAAATAAGAGCTACATTTCTTATTGTCCATGTTGTTAGTTCAAGCTAAGGAGTGTTTAATGGTAATGTTTTCAGGCATAAATACCAGATTCTGAAACATGCTGCCATAATGAATATTTGGTTATTTTAACATCATGAGCTCCTTTCTCTGTTACTTTCTAGTATGGAGTTTGCCAGTGAAGAGTGCAATTCATGGACTTAATTAGCATTTGGGCAGGATGTTGAGTGTGAAAATCACTGGGTGCCATTGAAGACAGTCTAAATGCTGTAGTTGACAAGTTCCAATTGCTTCTTTAACAATAAAAAGTGTCACTGGAAGAGGTTTCTTTGTAGTATTCCTCTTCTGTACTTGATGGGGATAATCTTAATTGCAGGTTAATCACACTAAAATTTATTGCCATTTTTTTCCTGTTAAGAATAAGATTCCAAAACTACCTTATGCTTATTAGAAATAAAGTTTGAGATGATTTGGAACCTTTTGGGTATTAAGAGTAAAATTCAGATTTGTTGAGCACAATAAACATCTGAATGTGTACTCTTTCCAAACTTAAATAATGAAAATGCTGGATTTTAACCCATTTTTAATTGTTTCATGGTATAGAATTAGGCTTATTTTTAAATCTACATTAAATGTAGATGAAAATATCAACTTTTTTGCAACTAAAAAGGTTAAGTCAGCTCATGAGTGGTTTTGGATGTCCCCTCTACTCCTTTTGAATCATCTGAATCCAAACAATATCATAAACTGAGTAAAAGTGATCCTCACACTGAAACCAATATTGCTAAAAAGAACTATATTCATTGGGGAAAAAAACCCAGAAAAACAATCATGGGTGTCCATCGGGGGGAGGGGGGCAAGGGGGAAGAAGTTATATAACATGTGTGATGATGCCCACCATGTCCTTGTGACGACATTGTGGTATCTACCAGATGCTTACAAAAGAAAAGGAGATCACAGGCCAGAAAGGGAGGTGCGGTCCTCGAATCAGTGTTATCCTATAAATACCAGGATGAACAGGTGTATCTTCAGTTCATTTCTGAAAAAAGGATAGTATTGGATCAGCCAAATATTTCTTGGGAGAGTTCTATAAATGAGGTGCTGTCACTGAGGAGGCCTCCAAAGTGTGAGCTGAATCCACAGCGGGACCTCAGATATGGGCCCTATACCTCACAGGTAAGAGGGCAGCCATTGACCACCTGTTTTTGTTCTCCATCAGTTGCACTTCCTGGATCACCTTCAGGGGTAGCCCCAGGTAGAATTCATAGTGGGAATCCAAGTGAGAGATTAATCCCTGAGACTAGGTCACCTTGATCCAGGTAGGGACGTAAGTGGCATACCAGCCAAAGCTGGACATAGGCTCCCCTGGCCAGAGAGACCCCTGTGCTATAGTCTAACACAGAGCTTTCCAAACTTTTCATGTTGGTGGCACACTTTTTAGACATGCATCATTTCACGACACACTCTTACAGCAGGGCATCATTTCACGACACACTCTTACAGCAGGGCACAAGGCAGGCACTAGGACCTGCGTGGAATCACAGCAGGTTTGGAAGCAGCAAGGCACAAGGCAGGCACTAGGACCTGCGCGGAAGCCAGGAGGCAGCAGCAGCCGCGACACACCCAGACACTGCAGCCGAAACACTAACGCAGGGCTTTCCAAAGTTTTCCCGCGGCGACACACCAACCGCCGTTGGTGTGTCGCCACGGGAAAACCCAGAAGCGCTGCTGCCGCTTTCGGGTTTTTGCGTGCCGCCGTTGGTGTGTCGCCGTGGGAAAACCCGGAAGCGCTGATGATGATCAGCGCTTCCGGGTTGTGTGGCGACACACCAGACTGTGTGTGGCGACACACTTTTGTGTCGCGACACACAGTTTGGAAAGCTCTGGTCTAACATACAGTATTTCTACTCTTCCTGGATGTCATGGGCAGTCCTAGAGATGAAGCTTCAGTAGTAAATGGGAGTTGGAGAGAAGGCTTACTCTTGCGCTTACTTGTCTGTCTCTGTTTTCTAATCTGGCAGACAGGAATCCAGAAAACTCCAAGCTCTCAGAGAGAGTACTACCTCATCCAGCACCTTCCTGATTCCCAGGTCTTACAGCCGCATATGCATAGGACCGTTATCTTCCCTGGATAGGCTTGTTTCTCATCTAGTCTGATTACCATCAAGCCTCCTGATTCAGGCAGACAAGAGAAATGGCATTGAGTATCATCAGCATCACAGCATCAGCATCAGTATCATCAGCCACTAGACCCTCAACAGAACCTCCATTGGCTTCATGTGGCTCTTAAACAGAAGGAGATAAGGAACAGAACTATGTGGAATGCCACCAGTCAGGTGTCCTGGGTCAAGCAGAAATAAGTTGGGAGGTGGTCCTATGAGTAGGAATGGAACCATTCCCAACCCACGGCTACTCTAGCAATATGCAGTGGTCACTGTTGTCAAAGACTGCTGAGAGATCCAGGAGCATCCAGGAGAATAGGAGCAGAGGTCTCTCTTTGCTGATAAGGAGTATCGATCAAGGCAACCAGAGTTGTTTCTGTGCTGTAGCCAGGGTTGAAGCCTGCCTGAAGTAGTTGTAGATCATGGGCATCTTCCAAGCATGTGAAACAAAAACTCGAAAAGCAGATTCTGGTGTCTGCGGTGATCATCCCAAGTTTCCTTTATAGATAATGGGGGTTGTTGGCTTACAGGGAGTGGCATGGTTGTGTGCTTCCCTGTCTTCCCTCTACGCTGAATCCCAAGTACTTTCCTCCTTCCTCTTGCTAGCTTTCGTCATCATCATGTCTCAGAAAGCTAACATTAATCATGGTGTAACAAGCAGGCTTTGGCATTAATTGGCATCATAAGGAGCCAGCTTTAATTTCTGTGGGGTAGCCCATAGCTCCTTATTGCCTGGCTTAGCAGTATCATTTATTACCTGTGGTCGATCTCCAGATGAAACATAAAGTAATTAAAATCTCCTCCGGGGCAAGCTTGACCCATGGAGACGTCATGGGTTTGGCTGTGTAGGTTTCTTGGAAGTGATTTGCCATTGCCTTTTTCCTGGGATGTTTTTCAACTTTCCAGTCTAGCCTATTTCCTGGTTCCCCATCCAAGTATGAACCCTGCTGAGATTTCTAAGATTTATTTATTTATTTTTATTTTTATCCCGCTTTTATTATTTTTATAAATAACTCAAGGTGGCGAACATACCTAATACTCCTTCCTCCTCCTATTTTCCCCACAACAACAACAACAACCTTGTGAGGTGAGTTGGGCTGAGAGAGAGGGACTGGCCCAAGGTCACCCAGCCGGTTTTCATACCTAAGGCGGGACTAGAACTCTCAGTCTCCTGGTTTCTAGCCCAGCACCTTAACCACTAGACCAAACTGGCTTCTGAATTCTGAAAACTGAATTCTGGGAGTTGAAGTCCACACATCTTACAGTTGCCAAGGTTGAGAAACACTGCTCTAGAAATACAGACAACAGATAAGCTCAGTCAGATATGAGTACCAGACTGATGGTTCAGCAGAATGCATCATGATATGCAAGAGAAGAAAACCTTAGGAATGAAATATGTAATAGAAAACCTAAAATGAAGCCAGTGTAATGAAGATTCTTTGGAGCCCAAAAGGGTTTTGTAGGCTAGACAGTCATGACATTAAGAGTGGGCTCATCGCAGCAGCCTGGACAAATTTATATATATTTTTGCCCTATTTGGTTGAATAGGTTACATTAATCTGTATTCTACACTGACATGTTTAATCTAATTTAAAAAAGAAACTGGGCTAGTTGTTTTAACTGAGTACAATTTTTCTTGACGGAAAAAGAAATCCATCAAGAAACCATTATTGGGTTGAGATGTGACGTCTTTTCACTCTTATTAAATTGTCATTCCAGCTGTAGCAAACACCCTGTTTTTTAATTAGCTATTCAATTCAGGGAGTTTATTTGCCACAAACTATAGAGAGGTAAACTTGTAGGCAGCTTATGGCCCATCCCAACGCCCTGAGATCACACTTTTGAAATGAGAAGCAAAATGGCCAGATGTTTTTCTTTTTACAAAATTAAGGGAAAGAGTGAGAAGGTGAGGCTGTGGGAGGCCCCACCCCCGAATGGCCCCAATTCATCATAGGGGAAGGGATGTTCCATTTGGTTTTCAAGAAAGTACAGAGCCATGTTCATGCAGTCAGTAGCATCAAAGCGGATCACTTCTCTGTTGTGCCATGAAAACTACATGGATGTGTCCAGAAATCACCAGGAATTGAGTTCAGATCAAGGAGACTTTATTCTAAGGGTGATTTGGTGTCTTGAAACAAATCCTACCTATTTTGCAGGATTAGAAAAGCAGTAATGCATGCATTGTCTTAATTGTTTTCCAGCAATGGTAAACTATTTAAATGCAAGCCAGAAAGTGTCTAAGATGATGAACTCAGGAGTTGTTCTGCTATAGAAAACCATATCTTGGCATTAACTGTTAATCCAGGGATAGGAATGAGGAACAGGGAAATAAGTTGTTAAAATGTTACTGTATTTGTGGTTCCTGGTTTTTAAAATCCTCGCTGGGTTTCTTAAGTTTGACGTACTGCAAAGCTGAAATAGGAATTGTGAAAACGAACATTTTCCTTTGCACAACAGTAGGGGGTCCCGACCTGCATCTGGCTTTAAGGTTTGCTTTACTATTTGTGTAGTATTTTAGTTGTATGTAATCTTATGTTTCTAATCAGTGGAGTCTACGGGGGGGTCAGAAAGGGCAAGATGGGTGGTCACTTGTGGTCAATCTTTCTGCCACAACTACCTTCTTGGTGTGTAGACCCCATCCTGTGGTTGACACTGCTTGAAATTGGCTCAACTGACCCAATATTATAATAAAATAATAGTACTGAATCCTGCAAAGGGGCGTGGTGGCTCAGTGGGTAAGACGCCAGGCTTGTCGATTGGAAGATCGCAGGTTCGGAGGTTCGAATCCCTAGCCCCGCGTGACGGAGTGAGCTCCCGCACTCGCCCCAGCTCTTGCCAGCCTAGCAATTTGAAAGCATGCAAATGCAAGGAGATCAATAGGTACCACTTCGGTGGGAAGGTAACAGTGTTCCGTGCACGTCATGCCAGCCACATGACCGTGGAAGCGTCTTCGGACAACGCTGGCTCTTCGGCTAACAAACGGAGATGAGCACCAGCCCCTAGAGTCGGACACGACTGCACAAATGTGCGGGGGGAACCTTTACCTTTACCTTTTACTGAATCCTATTTTACATTTATGGGTCTAGTTGCTTACCCTGTTCTTGTGAAACATTAGAGGGCAGATCATTTTGCAGAAACATCTCACATGCAGATATCAAGACAACATCCATGAGCGTTGCATGGCATTTGAAGGGCCACATACAAACGTGGGGTGGGGTCTCAGGGTTTTAAGAGGCGGAACGTGGCCTTGCTCTGGGGCTGCAAAAGGAATGAGATGTGGCTCTGGGATTGCTTTTTTTGCACCCATGTCATCCCTATAGAAAAATAGTTTTTGCAAAAGATGCAGTGTAGCCTTGACACCACTCATTTGTTTAAAAGATCTGCTGTGGCTTTAGAGGGCGTACTTGAAATTAGGAGTTATAAACATAATCCACGGCTGTCAGCACATAAAACTTCACAGGCACTTTGGTCTGAAGTATTTATTTTAGCCATTGTCTCATCATCGCGTCACGATCTTGTAATGTTGCAGGATACATAAAACATCAACCTATACATAGCATGAAAGGTTGAAAATGTCAGTAGTTGCAATAGATGTTTCTCTTTGCAGGACATAAATGCCAATTCTGGTAAAGGGAAGCATCACACACATGCGATGAAATCCTCAGTTACCACTTTTATTCACAAACATCCACTTGAAAATATTTCAAAACATCTCAAAGTGCCTTATATCACTCTGTGTATTCTTATTAAATAAGTGCCTATTTTCTCACATATCTATAAGGATACGTCTATGTGTGTGTTGTATGTATATGTGTCTGTTAATGCGAAGAGAGGACTCACTGGAAAAGACCCTGATGCTGGGAAATACTGAAGGCAAAAGGAGAAGGGGACGGCAGAGGATGAGATGGTTAGATAGCATCACCGATGTAATGAACATAAATTTGAGTAAACTCCGGGAGACAGTGGAGGACAGGAAGGCCTGGTGTGCTATTGTCCATGAGGTCACGAAGAGTCGGACATGATTAAACGACTGAACAACAACAACAGCATACCAAGAGAGGGTATGAAATGTGTTACACTGATAAATCTTTTACTTTAAAGAAAAGGGAAGCAAGAGATATTTTCTCCCAAGGATTTACATATTTCTAGATCCCAAAGAGTGCTGAAATTTGGGAACCACTTCGTCGAAGATGATGCTGATTTGAAAAGTATTAAAATCTAACATGTTAAAACCAAAATTATAATTGGGAAGCATGCTGATTAAGGCATCACGGAAGCCAGCATATGATCAAAGCTAGCTGTACATGAGATGCATCTGAGGTCTTATTTTTTTTTTCATAATCCAATTTTGATTTGGGAAAGAGATAATTCATGTGACACTTAACTGGGTTATAGTGTATCATGCAGATACCATAACCTGGGATAGATTTGGGCTAAACTAACTCCCTCCGGTCATACAAACAGAAAGGCAGCCTTCTCTGTTACTAGCATAGAGACAAACTCAAATGAGTGTTTTTAAAAATGGGGCTGTTTTAGGACCTTCATTCTCTTCATTTTGCTTTTTAGATACCTGTGGCCCCAGAGAGGGGGACTAAAATGGGATGAAAGGTACTGGGGGAGGGTCATAACCCCCCAACTATTTCCGTGATACTGCAGACACAAATTGGGCTACTATAGATGTTATTCCTTTCTTCCCCCACAAAATCTTGAAAAGTGGCAGGAAGTGGCAATTTCTCTACCACCTTTGCAGTGGGGATGGCTGCTTCCTGCTTGACCAGGGCATCTGTGATCATGGGTGGGCAGTGTGTGGGCTTGCCTTCCCCAAGGTCTTAGCAGAATGAGTTAGCTATGTTGTGCGAACACAGTTATTTTGATGCTCACAAAATTCAGGCTTTGGTCATGTGTCTGTTCTGACGAATCTCGCGGTGTGTTTTGATAGGAGAAGATAGTCACTTTGAGAGAGGATTTCTGCAATGATGAGTGTGTGTTGGTGAGCACATGCAGGTGTGTAGCAGTGTACTGGCCCACCATATGTTGTGATGGCAGTTGAATGGCTGATTGCTCTGCTCTTGGCTTGCAGCCTTGGATCACCTTCCAGACATTTGTTGCTATCAATTATTTCCGTGAAATGTACGCTTACCAAATGTATAACGATGCAGCAACAATAGGGGTTATTGGACTCGGGAAGTTTTCAAAGTAGCTAGTGTAGGGAGATGTAATGGGCAGAAGGAATAACCTTGAGGAACAGGAGGAAGAGCCTCAACCAAGACATCAGTCAGATAAAACTAATTTGAGTCTGGGGCAGACATGTAAATTAAGAAAGCGTTTCAGACATGATTGTCCCTCGTTCTCAGGAAGATAAAGGGAGGGAAGGGAGAAGGGCATTCGGACTTGCAAAATTCTGTTACTGTAAGGGGCATGGTGGCTCAGCGGGTAAGACACCAGGCTTGTCGATTGGAAGATTGCACGTTCGGAGGTTCGAATCCCTAGCCCCGCGTGCGGAGTGATCTCCCGCACTCGCCCCAGCTCTTGCCAACCTAGCAATTTGAAAGCATGCAAATGCAAGTAGATGAATAGGTACCACTTCGGTGGGAAGGTAACAGCGTTCCGCGTGCATCATGCCGGCCACATGACCGTGGAAGCGTCTTCGGACAACGCTGGCTCTTCAGCTAACAAACGGTGATGAGCACCGGCCCCTAGAGTCGGACACGACTGCACAAAATGTGTGGGGGGAACCTTTACCTTAACCTTATAATAAAAGTAGTATTAGCTTGTATTCTTTGGTATCCAAGTTTGGTCTACCTTGGAGGGCTGACAGAAGCCCGAAGCTGATAATATTCAGAAGACCATCTTATCATTATACTTAGTATGGGAAATATGTTTATTTTTAACTTAAGCATGACATTATTCATTTGGGCTGCTGGAAACCACGTATTAACCTTGACCTCTTCTTTCCTGTGGCCACATTGCATTTAAAGGAGACTAAACCAGGGTTACCTTTTGTTCCCTTAGCTTTGGAGGATTGGGTATTATCCAGAAATTCTGAATAAGTGAATTTGATTTTCTCTGTCGAACAAATATACTGAAGGAATCTCTCTGACACAGAAATATTGCCCTAAAAACATGGGAAAGATAAGCATTACATTGGAAAATGTACTACTACAGACACAGTGAATGTTTGCACTGTGGAGTCCTTGGTGCTCTCTGAGCCTTGTTGTTTTCTTGCAGACGTTTCATTGCCAGGCTAGGCAACATCTTCAGTGCTAAAAGGGAGTGGAACTTGCTCTCTGTTTATATACCCTGGCTTGTCCTGCCTGTGTTGGTGGGGGTGTTGTACTCTCCTTAGTAGTACTTTGATTGGGTTGTTGTTTGCTGCTTGGATTTGCAGCAAACAACAACCCAATCAAAGTACTACCAAGGAGAGTACAACACCCCCACCAACACAGGCAGGACATGCCAGGGTATATAAACAGAGAGCAAGTTCCACTCCCTATTCACACTGAAGATGTTGCCTAGCCTGGCAATGAAACGTCTGCAAGAAAACAACAAGGCTCAGAGAGCACCAAGGACTCCACAGTTCAACCCTGAGCTACAAATATTCTCTTTGAATGTTTGCACTGTATATCCAAAGTGCTTGGTTTTAAGTGAGATGATACGTTGCAAGATGGATTACAATAATGAATTTCATGTCTTCAAGGAGTATCTGAGACCTTCTCTGGCAAATTGTGGCAACTGGGATGGACTATTATTTGTCCTGTGCTCAGATTTTAGGTGAAGCCTCTTTTTATTGCAGTTTGTGGTGATTTGATTTTAAACAAGTTTCATAACCACTTGCATGCAATCATTGGAGAGCTTCGTGCTCTGAAACGGGGGAGGATTTGAACATCTCATGGTATTTGCTTGTAGAAAATGCCTTGGGAAAGATGGAAGGAGGGAGAGAGAGCATGGGATGCAGTGATGGACAATGCTGTCCTCAACCTGAACGACCCTTGCAAGCCGGCCACCATTGGTTACCCCAATCGCAGCCTCTTGAATGGGTGAGGAGATCGTGAGAACAGGGTTTCTGTGGCATTGATTTGGCAGCCAACGGAGTGGAAAGATCGCGGACTGGCAAGATCGACAGGAGATTCCTGGCAGCTTTGGGCAAACGGCAGAATTGGTCTGAGCAAATGGTTGCTAGACAACCAAATAAAAATAAAGCATAAAAGGTCTGTGATGGGCTGTGGGAGGGCATTTGAGGGAGCCCTTTTCATCCCTCCTTCCATTTGCAAACAACCCGTTCTGCCTCTCTAAAGACTTGGAACTAGTAGGTCTGTTTCATGGCGTAGTTGCAGGATCTTCTAGGTTTAGGTTGACCCTGTCTTACAGTTTTCTTCTGAACAGATTTGGCTGCTCAAGGGGAGGGGGTAAAAAGAACCTTGGCTGGGACCCCACCAGTTTCTCAGTTAAAGAATGGAGTGCAAAATGCAGATTCTTGCAGGGAAGTTCTTAATGCTACGAAGGGAATCCTCCCCATAACAATGAACGTTTCCGGCCGTTTTAGCATTGATTGAGCAGTTTCTTTGCAGCCCTGATTGTAACGCCAGTTTTGTAATGGTGGTGTTGGGTTCTAGTTTGTGTACAAGTCCAATTCAAGGGATGAGTATCTTAGGGGAGGGAATTTCAGACCCACATTCTCTATGAGCCTGTTTGGAAAATTCATTCGTTATCTGAAACCATGTTTGGATTCCATGTCCTAGAGCAGTGGTCCCCAACCTTTTCGGCACCAGGGACTGGTCGTGGAAGAAAATTTTTCCATGGACCGGGGTGGGGGTGGGGTTTGCAGGCAGAAGCCAATCACGCGCACTGGGGGGAGGGTGGTGTTTGCAGGCGGGAGCCAATCATGTGCACCGGGGGTGGGGTGATCACATGCACCGGGGGCAGGGTTTGCAGGCGGGAGCCCCGCGGCCCACTTCCTAACAGGCCGCGGCCCACAGGTTGGGGACCCCTGTCCTAGAGAGTTCTAGTGTCCTAGCACTTTTCTATGAGAATGCCTTTCTTTTAACTGACCTTCAAATGGCTGGTGAAAGTAATAATAGAAATAGGTAATGCCACTTTCTGGTTTTACAGGTGATTTATTTTAACATTTTTAGAAGTAAGTAGGAATGTGCACAATTCATTCATTGACAGAACGTTCCAGAGAATTCTGGAACGTTCTGTTTCTCTCCAGATCATGCCAAACCTTCTTCTGGATCATTTGGGGGTTTGCCTCTCAGACCAGGCAGTTTGGTGGTATAAGGCATGATAGTTTGAACTGCATGGTTTGGGAGGGAAAATAAATGTTCCAGAGAACTCTACAATGTTCCATTTCTGGTTTGACAAATTTTGCAAGCTTTCTAATTCATTCTCAGATTTTGCACATCCCAACACTGTAATGTATTATGTTTTATTCTTTATTCCTATACAGCCTGAAGCACTCATTACAGTTGAAAGTTGAACTAGAAATATTTTGAATGTCAACTGTTGCATTGTTAAGATCATGTTAGTTTCATGTTTTGAAATGCCTCTGGATTTCTAAACTTTTGGTTTTGTTACGACATAGTCCCTTTTCACAATTCTAAATTTAAACTCCTTGGGGGCAGGATATATCTCTTGCTGGTTACAGAATAGCTCATCAAGCTGGAAGGAGCCACTGGTTGTGTGTAAATTAGTGAGTAGTCCCAGTTTTTCTCTTGAGTTATATGTTTGGCACCTGAAATCACGGATTGGATCCAGACTAAATTAATTTTGCTGAGACTGACATTTAAAAATGTGAGCAATTGTGAGATTTAAATACAACAAATGTTTAGCTGAGCCGAACAAAATCGTGACCTTGTTTTTTTCTTTACGAAATGACTTGATCTCATTCTATCATCTGGCCTCATCTAAAAATTGTGCAATTCTGCTTTTATTTGAACTTGGGTTGATACGTTCTAAAATAAACTATTTCGGAACTAGTTTATTTTCTATTCTAGCAAGCAAATGTTATCATCAGCATTAAAGGGGCTTTCTCCGTACAGATCTATCAACATTATGAAACTATGTATAAATATTGGTTCCATTTGTTTTGCTTATGACAATTCCTTCGATTTAATGTTGCAACAAAAAACATCTGATCTGTAAATGAAAAACAGATGAGTAATAAGCTAAAATACGTAATGATTTCTTCAGAAAATATATAATGACATATTATATCCTTGGATTAGCTTTAGGCGTTCTTTTAAGAAATCTGATGAAAGTGCTGTTTCCCTTTTCGACTGTGGTTTTTTCCCTTAGTTTCACTCAGGGGTATTCATAGAGTATCCAAAAGTCCAGCTCAACTTCAGCATCAATTGCCCATCCCTTTTTAATGTGTTGCACATGCAGTGCAGGGCTTTGATTGCAGAGTGATGAAGGCCATCCTGACTGTTGACACATCTGCTGTGGCTTATTGTTTTGCGTGGAAGAAACAGCTGGCGAGTGAAGTGTTTGTTTGGGTGTATTGTTCAATTGGGCCTGTATACAGAAAATATTGTCTTGAGAAGAAGAACGTTGGAAGAATGTCACTTCCAATTGCCAGAAGGGGTTTGCATATTCTCTTCGAATTTGCATATCTCCAGAAGATTTAGAAAACCACATTTTTAATAGTCCAGATCTCTATACAGTACATGGAGAATTTCAGTTTTCAAGCTAATGTAATAAAACTGAGGTTTATCAAGGGAGGGAACCTATGCTTGAGCTATTTAAATTTTCATCTTCAACTGTATTGTATGTTTTAGCAAAATGTGTTATGGATATGTGTGTGTGTGTGTATGTATATGTACAATATGTGTGTAATTGGCTGTCTTATTTGTCCTGAGTAGAACTCCTATAGCTTGAAATAATAATATTGGCTCTTCTGGGTATATTTCTTTTTTTTCTTCTTTTCATCGTTTTGTAACATTATTTCAATTGTCCTGGAAGACTTGACACTTTCAAATGACGTAGTGGATGTTAATGTCTTTAGTTTTTAAGTTAGAGAAGCAATAGACTGATCCCGGATCGGGATCATGGCATGGATTATGAAACACAGTCTTGCTGCCTTTCCAACAGAAAACCCCCTTCCCCAATTTACACCATGCAATTCCATGCACAGAAGAATGTGATGCATGTTAAACGACAGGTCTTCGATCATTGGTTATGGCTGCCATCTTGACTTTTTTGACTCCCCCTGTAGACCCCTGCTCAGTAGGGCAGAGGACTGAAGAAACCTGTTCACTTCAGGAGCAGCTCTGGATGGTTTCTCATCCTCTGGAATTCCATGTCGTGGGCCTCTGTTTTCGGTGCAAAAGTGTGTCTTGGGTAAATCAACATTGTGACTTGAATAATATGCAATCGTTGGATGCTAGTAGAATTTAAATATGATGCCCAGGATCATATTTAGGCTTGTTTTTATCCTTGCATGCCTAGTGTCACTCTGAATTTGCTCCATAATTTGACAATGTCAGGGTAGATTAACATGGAGAAAAACACAGAAGGAGAATACTGTAGCAGTGATTATTTATTACTTAATGAGAAGGCGGCAGTGCAAAACTCTAGTACAAGCAAAACATTTTCAGAGTTCTTGTTACGATGCCAAGAATGGGGTAAGTCTGACGAGAAACAAATTGCTACTTAACCAAAGGAACTTGGTCTTGGTCTTCGGAGTTACCAATCTGATGATTTGTTTTATGGATTAAATTACGTTGAAATAGTTAATTTAAATTCTTGGAAAAATGACTATTTTTTAAAAAATAGTTTAGAGTGGATCTGTAAATCTTACGTCATTGGAAAAAATCAATCCTACAAATATCCATATTTGGGTATTTTTCTGGAACTTCAGCTTTTCTGAAATGGCTGAAAATGAAATTTTGAAACTTGGCCTTTCTGAGAAAGTTCTAGGGTTAGCATAAAACAGCTCCACTGTTTATTAGTAAAAGTTCTCACCCGGAATTTGTAGCATATTTCCATGGAAAGACTTTTTTGGAGACAGAACTTTTTAAATAATTCCTCTTTCCTTATTCTTTTGTACCTGTATAACAATAGATGAATACATTCTGGAATTTGTGATTCAGTGCATGAGTAGATGGATAACTTTACACAATCCTATGTGAAAATAAGGTAGTGCTGCATTTTTTGTAGTGTGCAACATAGGCTTACATGTGTTTACATGGGCAAAACAACCCAAAATTTAAGTAGGAAGTAGATGAACTTGTAAGCAACTTCAACTTTGTTCATTGATCAGTACTGCCATCTTGTGGGAATAGGCTACACATCTACTCTTTTAAAAATAGGTAGATAATACATGGTGTTGAAAAACCAATACCTTGTACAAAGACAAATGTGTTCTGCTTTGTACTTTTCTTTTGTTGTTGTTGTTGTTATTTTTTTTCTATTCTTAAATGTTGCTTTATTTTTGTTTTTATTGTTTGTGGTTTCTTACACTTTTTAGCTGAGTTCAAAAAGTTTGTCTTGGTTAAAGGAGGCAATTTTTTTCCCTTTCTTCCTTGACCTACAGAGATATTGGGTGTTTCTGTGTTCAGGTTTTGTTTTTATTGTTGTTGTTCTTAGCTGTTTGTTGGAATGTAAAAGGCCTTAGATGACCCTCTGAAAGGAGGAAGTTACTCAACAGGATAATTTAAAACCTGAAGGCTTTCACAGCCGGAGTTCAATGGCTGTTGTGGGTCTTCCGGGCTGTGTGGCCGTGTTCTGGAAGTTGTGGTTCCTAACGTTTCGCCAGCATCTGTGGCCGGCATCTTCAGAGGGCAGGAGCACAGATAGAAGAGATTTTGCTTCTATCTGTGCTCCTGCCCTCTGAAGATGCTGGCCACAGATGCTGGCGAAACGTTAGGAACCACAACTTCCAGAACACAGCCACACAGCCCGGAAGACCCACAACAGCCATTAAAACCTAAAGTTTTTTTTTTTTAAGGAACTCATATCTTTCTATAAAAGAAAGAACTTTACCTACAGCAGTTTTTCTTAAACTTTTTTTCTCTCAGGATCCCTTCCCACTTTTAAAAATTATGGAGGACCCCAAAAGAGCTTTTGTTTGTTTGGGTTATATTTATTGATATTTACCATATTAAAAATTAAAATTGACACATTCGCTGCCTCTACCATTTCTCACGATTGTTTGATGGGATTTTAATATTGTATTATTTTTCAACATAGGCTAGCAAGTAATTTTGATTTCATAGACCCCTGAGAGGGTCTTGGAGGACCCCCAGGGGTCCTATAACCACACTTTAGAACTTAGCTTTCCAAACTGTGTGTCGCGACACATTAGTGTGTCGTGACAAAACCCGGAAGTGCTGATGGCGCGTTGCCGCCGCCCCTGTGGTGGTGGGTGTGGCGGTGGCAGCGGCAGTGGCGCGCCATCAGTGCTTCCAGGTTTTAGCGCACCACATGAAGCTGCCGCCGTTGGAAAGCACTGCTGTATAAGCACTGATCTAGCGGATGGGTTGGTCAAATATATAAGTGGGAATTCAAAATCTGATTGGGTTTTTTAACAAGTCTTCAAAATCTGTAGTGGAACTAGAAGTAAATAATCCAGAAGGATATTTTTTATGTTGTAAGTAAACGTTTTTGTAACCATTCAATATTCATTAATTACTATGGCCCTACTAAGGAACATTAGGATGTTTTACATAGAAGTTTTGGATATTCTATCAATTTAGCCCAGATTAGATCATTATGTCTGTGATTTTAATCAAGGTTTAGATTCTTTGTTAAATCATAATACCATTCCAGCTAAATTTAATTATTGTATATAGAAATGTTACAATATTATATAGAATTTAATTTGGGGGATACATGTTGTCTTAAAACCTTCGTAGTATCTTCTTTTGTCAAGATGGTACTCAAATACATCATTAGTATGTGTTTCACAAACACATGAAATGTGATTAAAAAAAAATCTTTTGTGAAAATAGACACTCTGCAAACTTAAATAACCACCAAGTTCACAGAGACTTTAAATGCTAAAGCTATATTCATTGTCATATTACTGATTGTGCTTTATGCAAAAGAATAAAAATGTGGAAAACAAAAATAAGGAATTTTTGACTACATATGCAGATCAACCTGCACTGAAACTATATAAAGCTTTTGTGACTGCTAACCTGGATTTGAAAGCTAATATCTGACATCACAGCAGGGACTTCCTGCTTTTTTGGGTCAAGATGCTACTGTTTTTCCAGCATTAAAGGCTGAAAGTTCTATTTTGATGATCTTGGGATGGAAGGATAATTTTGATCCCATTTACACAATCAATTTACACTTTGGGAAAACCTGTGAAAATTGCAGTTTTTTTAAAAAAATTCACGAACCAACAGGGAAATTGATACAATCCCATTTTTAAATCATTTGTGTTATTACAAGAGGAGTTTGCATTCAATTAAAACATCTTCTGATGGCAAAATTTGGTTTGACATATTAGCAACATACACAGTTCCTGAGTTCCTATTAGCACTAAAAGACATTCTGCATTCTGGATGATTCCAAATCTACATTATTTTTAATAGGCGTTAAAGAGAATTGTTAAGGTGGATATTAGTTATTTGCAAGATCTCTGAAATAAAGAACATGGAATAATTCATATTAATAATTCAATATTTAAGGTTCTTAAAGGTTCTTAACGATTCTAAGTTGACATTAATGTAACAATTTTTCCATGTTTATTGTATATTTCAGGTAATGTTTAAAAAGGATTGGCTCTCAAGAGCATTATTCTGGAAACTCTTATGATAGGGGCTTGACCTACTATAACTTTGCACATATAGTTCTTGGCAGAGTAATGTGGTTTAAACATGAGAACATGATTCTGAATTACATACTGATATTTCGAATCTGTCAATTTCTCCATTATGAAAAAGGATGGATTTTCTGAACAGCAAAAAAGGTTATTATTCTTTTATGTGGAAAGACAGACATACTACATATTTATGCTCCTTGATTGATTATATGTATTTGCACCCTCTTTGAAACTGGCTCTCTATCTATGTACATAATAGAAAGATTGCTCAATAGCAGCCCATGTGGCCAAAGTTTAATGCTGGATTTAAAAAATTTGACATGTGCTCTGCATGTATTATATACACACACAACACACACATTTTCCCTTGGACTTTTTATGCCACTCCAATTACAAGACTCTCTGATTATGATGTTCTTTGTCTTTTTTTTTCCAGTATCCTTTCTTACTTCATTTCTATATATTAAAACAATTTTTTTAAAGAAAAGTTTGGCCAATCCTCATGCATACACTTGCAGTCTTGATGTCTGGGGCATTTGGAATTTGCTAAATGTAGTTGTTGATCTCTTTGATTCAGTACTTTGGCCCCATTGCTAGAAAAATAGTGTATTATTGCTGTTTGCCATTGCTTACACTTCTGTCCTTGTCTGTGCTTTCCCCCTGTGTAACAATTTTAGATTGAAAGGTCCTTAAGGGAGAAACCTCATCTTTCATGCTTGGTGAAGCAGCGTGCAAACTCCTCTTCATGGGGCACCTCGAAAATTGTCCAGAAGTTGCACCAATGCAAGGAACAGGGATCAGAGGATCCCTGTACTGAAAGACCTGCACTGGTGGCCAGATAATTTCTAGACACAATATAAGGTGTTGTTATTGGCCTTCTAAGCCCTAAAAGCTTATGGCTTGATTATCTAAGGCAAGGGTCGGAAATGGCGGCTCGCGAGCCACATGCGGCTCTTTGGCCCCTTGAGTGTGGCTCTTCCGCAGCTGAACTCACCCCGCCCCTTCCACGTGATTGGATCCCGCCCCCAAACTCTTACGCTCTTACGCGCGCTCGCTCTCGCTGTCCAAGGCCGGGGCCACCCGCAGCCGCCCACACCTCGCGCACAGCCCGCGGGGCTCTCTGCCGCTCCCTTCAACGGAGGAGGGACCGGCGTGCCTTGGGAGCTGCTGCTGGCGGCATGTCTGGGCGAGGCGCGTGGGCGGAGCTGCCCGTCTGGCACTTGGGCGCTCCCGAGCCTCTTCCCTTCTCCCTCGCCACGTTCGGGCGTTGAGGCCAGGCAAAGCCGGGCGGTCGCGCAGGGGTGAGGTGAGGAGTCCCGCTCCTGCGCCTACCGCCACATCCGTCTGTTCCCGGCCTCTCTCCCCATATCCGGCGGGTGCCCATGCCAGAATCCCCGCGACCCGGAGGCAGCGACTGCTCGGAGGGCCCCAGCGAGAAGAGGCGCGTGATCCCCGGTGGATCCCTTCGAGGGGCCGCGGGGCTTCCCCGCTTTCCTCCCAAGGAGGCCTCGACGGCGCACCCTCCCGCCCCATCAATCCCCCCACCCCGCCGTTGGGCGTCAGAGGCTGAAAGGATGTGGCAGGAACGGCCCTGGAAAGCGGGGCCTGCGGAGCGCCACCTTTGGGGAGGAGGGTCCAGCCGGCGAGCAATGGCGGCACCGGAGTTTTCGCCGGAGCGCTGTCTGTCGGGAGAGAAAAGCAGCCACCGCACAGGCCCGCTTAAAAAACCACCACCCCGAAACTGCTTTCGAGCCGCCTCTCCGGAGGGTCCCTGCGGTCCCGCCGGGTGCACCCCCCCACCCCGCCGTTTGGCGTCCTCTCCCCCCGCTAACCCGAGCCCTGCGGCGGCCGGGGGAAGCTGAGCCAGGCGGGGGTGCAGCGGGCCCAGCGGCGCGCTGAGGACGAAGAGCCGCCTGCTCTCCCCTTGGCCGCCTCCGGTCGCTACAGTCGCCCCGCCGGAACGGAGCCTGGCTTGGCTCCCCCGGCCACCGCAGGGCTCGGGTTAGCGGGGGGAGAGGACACCGAACGGCGGGGTGGGGGGGTGCACCCGGCGGGACCGCAGGGACCCTCCGGAGAGGCGGCTCGAAAGCGGTTTCGGGGTGGTGGTTTTTTAAGCGGGCCTGTGCGGTGGCTGCTTTTCTCTCCCGACAGACAGCGCTCCGGCGAAAACTCCGGTGCCGCCATTGCTCGCCGGCTGGACCCTCCTCCCCAAAGGTGGCGCTCCGCAGGCCCCGCTTTCCAGGGCCGTTCCTGCCACATCCTTTCAGCCTCTGACAGCGCGGGCGGGTCCTCTGGAAGGAGGCCGGCCGGAGTTCTGCTTGCAGCGGACGAGTTGCTGCTGGGCCGAGCAGATGCTTTTGAGACCTAACGGCGGGGTTACATCGGGACCGAGTCCGGCCTATCCCCGGTCTGTGTCGCGTTAATGCCGCCCCCTTTCCCACCTGGGAGGCCAGCTTGCAGCGCAAACGGCAGTCGCTTACTGAGCGAGTGCATTTTAAAATCTGCTTAAGACTGAAACTGCGCTTTTCCGGCCTTCCTTTTTCAAAGAGGGAGAAGTGCGGGGGGGTGGGTGGTTAAATAGATTTTAAAATGCACTCGCTCAGTAAGCGACTGCCGTTTGCGCTGCAAGCTGGCCTCCCAGGTGGGAAAGGGGGCGGCATTAACGCGACACAGACCGGGGATAGGCCGGACTCGGTCCCGATGTAACCCCGCCGTTAGGTCTCAAAAGCATCTGCTCGGTCCAGCAGCAACTCGTCCGCTGCAAGCAGAACTCCGGCCGGCCTCCTTCCAGAGGACCCGCCCGCCCGCGCTGTCTGTGGGGAGAGAAAAGCAGCCACCGCACAGGCCCGCTTAAAAAACCACCACTCCGAAACCGCTTTCGAGCCGCCTCTCCGGAGGGTCCCTGCGGTCCCGCCGGGTGCACCCCCCCACCCCGCCGTTCGGTGTCCTCTCCCCCCGCTAACCCGAGCCCTGCGGTGGCCGGGGGAGCCAGGCCAGGCTCCGTTCCGGCGGGGCGACTGTAGCGACCGGAGGCGGCCAAGGGGAGAGCAGGCGGCTCTTCGCCCTCAGCGCGCTGCTGGGCACGCTGCACCCCCGCCTGGCTCGGCTTCCCCCGGCCGCCGCAGGGCTCGGGTTAGCGGGGGGAGAGGACGCCAAACGGCGGGGTGGGGGGGTGCACCCGGCGGGACCGCAGGGACCCTCCGGAGAGGCGGCTCGAAAGCGGTTTCGGGGTGGTGGTTTTTTAAGCGGGCCTGTGCGGTGGCTGCTTTTCTCTCCCGACAGACAGCGCTCCGGCGAAAACTCCGGTGCCGCCATTGCTCGCCGGCTGGACCCTCTTCCCCAAAGGTGGCGCTCCGCAGGCCCCGCTTTCCAGGGCCGTTCCTGCCACATCCTTTCAGCCTCTGACGCCCAACGGCGGGGTGGGGGGATTGATGGGGCGGGAGGGTGTGCCGTCGAGGCCTCCTTGGGAGGAAAGCGGGGAAGCCCCGCGGCCCCTCGAAGGGATCCACCGGGGATCACGCGCCTCTTCTCGCTGGGGCCCTCCGAGCAGTCGCTGCCTCCGGGTCGCGGGGATTCTGGCATGGGCACCCGCCGGATATGGGGAGAGAGGCCGGGAACGGACGGATGTGGCGGTAGGCGCAGGAGCGGGACTCCTCGCCTCGCCCCTGCGCGACCGCCCGGCTTTGCCTGGCCTCAATGCCCGAACGTGGCGAGGGAGAAGGGAAGAGGCTCGGGAGCGCCCAAGTGCCAGACGGGCAGCTTCGCCCGCGCGCCTCGCCCAGACATGCCGCCAGCAGCAGCTCCCAAGGCACGCCGGTCCCTCCTCCGTCGAAGGGAGCGGCAGAGAGGGTGGCCCCGGCCTTGGAGAGCTGGGGTGCAGGGGGACGGGAGTGTCGCCGGCAGCCCGCGAGGACCGGCCATGGAAGGTGAGCGAGGACCGGGGTGGCCAGCCAAGCGCAGCGCAGCCCTTCCACGCGATTGGATCCCGCCCCCAAACCCCGCCCCTTCCACGCGATTGGATCCCGCCCCCAAACCCCGCCCCCTTCCACGCGATTGGCTCCTGCCCGCAAACCTCGCCCCCTTCCACACGATTGGCCCCCGCCCGCAAACCCCGCCCCCTGGCTCTCGAGCACTTAAAAATGTGCACGAGCATACCAAAATGGCTCTCGGCTCAAAAAGTTTGCCGACCCTTGATCTAAGGGACTGCCTCTTCTGTTAAGATCAGCACGAACAGTTCTTTTGAAAATGTCGTTGAAGTCTAAGGTCCATGTTTTAAGCACACAGGAAAGAACCTTCTCCTGTTTGCTTCTAGGAGATTTTTAAACTTCAAAACTGATCAGCATCTGATCACCCAGGTTTGATAACAGAAGGGATTATGATAGTCTGTGATTTTTCTCTTTTAGTATTTGTCTTGATATTCAAAGTGGCAGCCAACTTAGGTCCAAGTGAGGGTTTTTCTGTCCTATGTTTGATGTTCTCCCTACTTCTGAATGGGAGAAAAATGATGTTAGTAATATGAAAATGTGGCTGGTTACATTTCCAATATCTGGGTAAAGTTATTTTTTTCCAAGGTACAGTATGTAACTTCTTTTCTCTCTCTTTATTAAAAAAAAATCAGCCTTTCATTTGGGATTTGATAGGCAACATACAGTAAATACATGCCACCCGCCCTCTGTGCCCAGAAACCCAGATCCACATAAAACCAATAAAACAGCAGGGAACACTAAAGCTGAATTAAAAATACTTAAAATTGCTAGATTGCTATAACAGCTATAATTAAATACATTATTAAGCGATTGCTTCAGAATATTATCTTCAGAGAACAGAAGAGACAGAAAATAATTATATGGTATATATAACAATTTTGGCACATGTAGAATTTGCATTTTAATATACTCTTTTTTTTCCCCCTTCAAGACCAGTATAAGGGAAGGATTGCTCTTGAAACAAACCAGTTCTTTTCAGAGATGGAAAAGACGCTATTTTAAACTTCGGGGCCGAACGCTTTATTATGCCAAGGATTCCAAGGTAAAAATTTATTCAGTTATTAATTAACATGCTTTGCCTGAAATAATAATTGTATTTTGAGGGTTTTAAAAAATCGTGCTAGGATAAGAGCTATAAAATATGATGGCTGTTGTATTTCTTTGCAAATGTTCTGTTTCCTTCTATTTATAGCCTAACCTTCTAAGACACTGAGAAAAAGCAAAGGATTGTACAATTAGCTTTTGATTTTGAGAAGAAAATGTTAGATAGCCTAGATAATGAGACAGATTGGAATTCCAAACTGATCTTAAAACTGCCATGATCTAAAAGATTTCTAGAGAAGGGGCAGGTAAATTTACTAGGAGGATCACCTGTACCCTCAGGAAGACTAGCAAAGCCATGGGTTCTACCCACTTTCAATAAGATAACTGACTGATCTTGCTTGATCTGGTGATGAGACCTTAACACATGTCAAGCTCCTTGCATTTTCCAGAATGCAGGATCTGGATGGTGTCCTTAAATCAGTTTTTGACCACTGCTAGGAAGGAATGTAAGGCATAGAGAAGGAGAAGACCATCCTCTAAGAGTGAGCTTATCTTCATGCCTTATGCCCTAGACTGAGATCACTAGACTGAGATACTCACTCGCTGGATTGTCACCTTGTTGTGGTGAGTGGGCTTGTGTGTTCCCAATGAACCCTGTGAGCGAAGCCATCGGGAGTCATGTACTCCTGGCAGGGTCACCCATGGCGGTAAGGTCCAGGGGGAGGAACCAGACAAAGAACGATCCAAGAAAGTCCTCAACGGCAGAACATGTGGAAGATAACAAGGTGTATTGTTACAATGGCTGCGAAGGCGGATGAAGGCTGCAGCAGACAAAAGGTCACCAATCGTCATGGTATCCATGCCATTGGATTAGAGCCTTTTTCTGTGAAGGTTGTGTGTGCTGATCGTTGTGCACCGATCTCCACACATAAAACAAATTCACGCACAGGCGTCTTCCAACCACACCAAACCCAAAACAACCAAAAGTCCCATGGCGATTGATAGCCACTTACGGATCCACCGTTAAAATTTTACCTTTGGAAGACAATCTTACTCGGCTACGAGTGATCGCCAATGATGAGACTGAGAGATACTGATAGCTTACTAGGAATAAATCAAGTGGCAGAGGAATCGGTTTCTATATTCATGCTCAACAACAACAACAAAATCTTAGCACCCATAGCTTTTAGTCATGCTGGTTGTGCGTGATGGGATATGTGAAAGGGTTTTGGTCACTGGGGAATGCTGCTATATATCACAACCTTGTATTTATTCATAAGTATAGATTTTGAATAATGCATGAGAATAATGAGGTAGATAGATAGAGCTTAAACATCTTAACTTTCTTTAAAAAAAAAGAGTTTACCATTTCAAGTAATTCATGTTAACTGTTCCTAGACTTCTTAAAGGGTTAAGCCCTTTAAGAAATCTAGGTGCTGTGATCTTGTTCATTAAAAAAGCATGAGAAAATTACAAGAAGAGCTTATTTGGGAATGACTTGCAACTCTGTTTTTTCCACAGTCCTTAATATTTGATGAGGTTGACCTGTCAGATGCCAGTGTTGCTGAATCAAGCACAAAAAATGTCAACAACAGCTTCACGGTATGTCTCCAGTATATTTGACAGCTACTAAGAGGCCACCAAAAGCTTTGAGATTTTCATTTTGCCTTGAGAGCACGGAGAAGAAAAAGCAAATTGGATAATACGTTAGAACAAAAATTATTCAGAAACAGTCTCAGAATCGTGGCACTCTATGCACACTGAAGTCAGCTTTGGCTGAAAAGTAGGATATAATAATAATAATTTGCTCAAATTATATATTGGCTGTAATAAAGGATTATTAATATAATTAATATCATATAAGCATTAAGAAATGACCTCTCTGCTTACAGCACATGGATAGCAATTGGAATTCAGTTCTACTGTTATTGCTTTAGTTTGTTGTCCATAAACACCAAACCATTCGTATCTATTGTTTAATTGCATTTTCCAGAGTGCAAGATCTGGTGGTGTCCTTAAATCAGTTCTTGACTGGTAGTAGAAAGGAGTGTAAATAAAATAGGGGAAGTAGACTGTTTCTAATCCCCTAAGGCAGGGTTTCTCAACCAGGGTTCTGTGGAACCCTAGGATTCCGTGAGAGGTCACTAGGGGTTCCCTGGGAGATCACAATTTATTTAAAAAATAATTTCAAATTTGGGCAACTTCACATTAAAGAGGTAAGTTTCATTCCTTATTTTTAGTCTACAAACACTGTTAATGCATATATACAGGCCCACACATGAAACAAATATAATAATTTTGTAACTTCTGGCCTATATTTGAGCCTGAATGTGCAGGAGTTCCCGGAGGCCTGAAAAATATTTCAAGGGTTCCTCCTGGGTCAAAAGGTTGAGGAAGACTGCCCTAAGAGTATACTTATCTGCATGCATTAGGCCCTTCTTTTCATTATTTGAACATTGGTTTCAGAAGCGAAAAGCAGAGTAGAAGAAAGTTTTGGAAAGCTTCTTGCAAAAAGAGAAAAAGGACTATGGTGCAAATGAGATGGCTAGACGGGTAAGGGGAATTACTAAAAGCACAGAGAAATTAATGTGAGATCTCCCTAGTCACCATCAGAACCAGAGAAGAACAGCCAATCCTCTCTGGGCTCAGATCAGTAAGATTTACTAGGAAAAAGGTTGAAATGAGAACCCAAGAATTCTGATAAGTAGCTTTGCTTTCAAATGCAGAAGCCACATATAGGCAACTCACAGCTGTAACGTTTTGACTTTCTTCCTCCTACACTTTCAGGTAAGAGGGAGGATGCCAAGCACGTCTGAGAAGGTGGGCCAGTCTACACCTAGGTTTCATTTACATGGTGGTTCCTAGCCCCATTATAGATGTGAAGATCTTCTCTTACAGTGAGATAGCTGTGAGGGGAGAGAAAGAACCTCATCCTTTCCCTGCCCTTCTATGCTGTTGAAGTTGTGTTCTTTCCAGCCTGCCATACAGGTGATTGAGAAGCAGAGGGATGTATTGTTAACTAATAAGGCAGTGGCAACCCACTTCTGTGTTGTTGCCTCAGAGGCTACACAAGCATTTATATGGATTTGCCAGAAATCAAACTCAGCTCCAAGGGTAAAGACAAGAACTGGGATGTGCTTTGGATTTGAAGGCAAAAAGTTGCTTTGGTGAGCTGGGGATGTTCATGTGAGTCCTGTCTTCAGTTCCTTAGAACAACTGTGTCTTTTTCCAAGACAGTCCAGATGTTCTCTGCACAATTCCAAGAAAGGATATGTTTAGTTTAAGGTGCTCCATGTGCACCCCTGCACCCTCCAAGGCATTCCTCTAGTGCAAAACCATGTTCCACCTCTGATTTAAACGAACAGCTCTAACTTCTGAAGAATATGTCTTTCTCAGATAACTGACTTCACTTGGAAGCCTTTGTTTGACACAGAACTCTTCTGAAGGGCAGAAGAGATTAATTTTAGCAGCCAGGGGTCCCTCTGGGGTTTACTTGTCATTCAAAAGGGGATGTGCTATCTTTAAATACCAATTTGCTTGCTTTACAATTCACCCCAGTTCTTGGTTGTAGTGGGAAGACTATTCAATCGGCTTTTCTTCACCTGACTTCAGTGGAATGCTTACATAAAGGAGGGAGATGATTACATTTACTTGTTACTAAAGAAAGCTCACTAATGTTAAATTAACCTTATTAAAAATTCACTAGAGTGGGTTTGTGCTTTTCTTAGATTTCAGTAGATTGATGTCGTAACTAACAAAACTGTGTTGAATGACCTATGTGATCGCCAACTTTATCAATCTCTCCTAGTTTATTATTTATCGTAAGAGATTTTAGTTTGTTTTTTTTAAATTTAAAACAGACACACAAAATCTAATTAACAAGTCATCTTAGCAGTTTAAGCAGGGATCAGAAAAAGTTGGGTTCAGAAATACCAGATTTTGAAAGAGAGGGTTTTTGCGCTGCAAAAAATCTGGGCGACCAGCAGATAGCAGCAAAGAAGTGTAGAAAACTCTCAGGGGTGTCCACAGGGTGTGGTCAAAAAGTCAACGGTGTCGCCAAAGCCCTGCCTGTTTTTTTTATGTGTGACGTTATTAGAAAGCTTTGATTTGCCCCACTTAAGGCAGCCTCTAATGAAAATTGGCCACACTGTTATGTCTCTATGCACAATCCTCCCTAATGCTAAGATAGGGGTAGGCTACATGTTGGAAGGTTGTGTGGATGATAGCTTGAGTTTGCCTGCTTCATAACTGGGAGCAATTAAATTAAGGTGCGGGGCTAAGTTAGCTTCTGTAGTTGTAACCCTACACCCAGGTGTTTGGTTTGGAAACCCTTTGTCTCTTTACTCACCCACTTCTTATCGCCGAAATCTAGCGCTGTTTACAGTTAAATATTGGATTGCATAAAATCATCGTCCTTTTCCTTGTTCAGCATCAATTGAACAGAGCCATTTCACCCACCCCATGAAAGTACAGCCATTCTGTTCTTAGCTTGATCAGATAACGTGCAAAATCACTAGGCTAGTCTTTACGAAGCAAGTTCTGTTTCCATGGAAGAATCTTCTGGCTTCTGCTGCTTTGCCCTTTAATTTTTCACTCTGAGAACAGCTTTGTTCTTTTGTTCTCTGGACATGGGAAAAAGTGCAACTACCTTTTCTTAGCTCTGGAGGAAGTATCTCTGAAGCTGGTGTCCACAGTACAAGTCCCAGCATGACCGTTACATAGTCTTCTATATCTGCTGGGAACTCCCAGGCTGGAGAACTTCAAATGTCTAGTTCTTCCCAATGTGAGAACAATGATGAGGACCCTGATAGAACCTCCTAAGACCTAAGAGGCTGCATCAGGGTCACCAGTGCTTGAACTTCCAGTGTTTAGAGCTGTATCTGTTACTGCAGGAGCATTGACTGTGTGCTTTCTTCTGTTTCAAGGGAATTTCTCCTGTTGGAGGATAGAGTTGGCTTTCCCCATTTCTCAGCCTCTGCAAATTCACAGGGCGGCAAGGCTTTGCAGAAGAGTCCTAGTACCAAAGGCCTATTATTCTAGCAGAAATTTGGAGCTCTATGCTGGGAATGCCACCATGCCAAGCACAGAAATGCCAGCAATTTTATCTTTGCTATTTTTTTAAAAAAGACATGATGTGTATTTAGTGTGAAATAGAGGAGTGGGAGGTAGGATGAGACACTCATTCCTACCTGGCAAGCAAGCAGTGATTGGCTGAGATTTCTTACCCCCTGACCAGGAAGGGCAAGGGCGGATTGAGTGGGAGTTCTTTGATAATTCTCTAAACCTGCAAACATGGAAAAGGGCCGGTCTTGTAATGTCTTAAAGTGTGCAAGTAGTCTTAAAGTTGAGTCAGAAGAGTTGGAAGATGGAGCCAGGGAATTTGGAAGGGCCCCAGGGTGAAGAGTTCCTATTGGTGGTAAATTTGCTTTGTAGGATACTCTACATCCCATAAACATGTCCACATTGCTCTGAATGTGCAAATCATATCCATCCACAAAAATCCTTTCTTGAAGCAACTATCCATACCACAATCTTTCCCAGAAGTGGTTCTGTTGGCCATAAATAAAGTACAAGCGTGTTATGTAGGCCAGATACACAGGATCACTTGCTGCCCTTTTTATTTGCCTGTTTCCCAAGATGGGTATCTCAAGGTGGCATACCGAGTGCTCCCGCCTCCCATTTCCCCCCATAACAATGCTGTGAGTTAAGTTGGGCAGGGAGAGAGACTAGCTGGCTCAAGGTCACTCTGTGAGTGTCCATGGTGGAGGGAGATGGCTTCATTTCTTCAACATGCTTGTTTGCAGAAGTCCTAACCAAAGTCCTCCTCGTGGGCTTGTTTTCAAGACTTGGGTGTGGCTGAAGAACAAGTAAGTAAAGAGTAGCAGATGGGCTTCTCTCTCTCTCTCTCTCTCTCTCTTGTTGAATGCCACAGATAATTAACTGGGAAACTGATCTCGTTGAACCCACAGTACCAGCCTCCAACATCCCCAGTATTTCCAAGAATCCCATTAGGAAATTCTTAGCAAATAAAAATTGTGGCTGGCTTTCATTTAGTGTTTTCTTTGGAAATGTACTGGTCTTCCAGACCTTTGGAGTGGTAGAAAAGCATTCTAGCTGATGGGAAGTGATTCATATTTTGTGCCTGGTCCTGCTTCCTGCAATAGACATTTTGTGAAGAGGCAACTGTGCTTTGGAAGCTAAGCTGGCTGGGGAAAAATTGAGGAGAAGCGGTTGTGCCGGCAGACGCGGGCAGAGACGGCTGGGAAGGGTTTTCAAAGGGTCAGCAAGAGCCTTGCGAACAATGCGGCTGCTCTGAATCACAGCCCTCCACTTCACGGCAAAGAACCCGTTTCAAAGGCTTTATGCAACCCTGTTTGGTTTGATAACAGAGTGAATAATCGAGTGAATTATCCAGATTATTTTTTCCAACCGGAAGCAAGGAATACAGTTTAGTAGCATAGTCAATGTGTTTACTACTACATACTTTTTTTAAAAAGGTGATCTGACAGCTTGATTTTTCCCCCCCTGTGTAATGAGAGTCTCTGCTCATTCGCTGATGTTCAGGAAAATATGTGATACTGAGGATGTAAAGGGGGCAGGAAATAGAAATATGGGAGAGATGCTCCAATTTGTTTATATCAAAATGCCCAGGAGTTTCTGCTGTTTCCACGTGAGTCTTGGGCTGTGTGTACTGAGTGAGCTTGTCTGATGTGTTACTGCCATTTAGTGGAGAGCAGCAAAGACTGAACACGCCGCCAAGACGATTGGGTAAGTCACAGGCAAGGGAGATCTCAACAGAAGATATTTTGCAAGATGCTAAACCAGATTTATAAAATAGAAATTGTTCTAGTGGACCTTTACATGGAATTCAGATTCCAGAATAGCATTCTGTAGGTGTAAATAGGTCATAGCATCACTTAACCTTGTGGAGATGATGCCTGAGAGTTATAGAAACGTAGTAAGCAATGAATCTAACAGGGTTAGCAAAGTATGTTCTGTGCTTCATGTTTTAAAACTGTTCCTTCGCAGAGTCAGAGATGAATATTTTTGTCTTCATTCTAATAATCCTGGCAAATTTCAGAGGATTTGTGAGAAAATTGTGGCTGAATTTAAGGTTGGCAGGGTGAAGCATTATAATGTGAATGTTCTTCAACTCAGATAATTGACGACTTTTCACCTGACAAGTTGTGCTGCATTTTGGTTAACACTACAATTTTTGTTACACTAATACATAGATAATTGTATACTTGTCAAACACAGGGTACCAAGAAAGATTTATCTTTCTCAACGTCTTTGTTACTTATATGACACTGCCAATGTATAAAATGGGGGAAATGTTTTAAAACAAACCTGAAAAATATTCTGATTTTTCTCTGAGCATATAAAAATGTAGCACAGAACAGTAGGATGGTTTTTTTTTTTTTTGTAATATACAAAGACAAAACCTTTGAGTATCGTGGTGGGTGGGTTAATTTGCTCTTATAATGGTGATATAGGAGAGTGATCTCATTTACGTGTTAAATGAAGGGAAATTTCCTTCTTCTTATGTTCTGTTTGGATCTGCCTGCCCTTTAGCAATTTACACTCCTAATGTAAGCGATCTCTTTCAGATAATCACCCCATTCAGGAGATTGATATTGTGTGCAGAGAATAGAAAAGAGATGGAAGATTGGATTAGTTCCCTGAAGTCTGTACAGTCCCGAGAACATTACGAGGTAAGCTGAACGCTGCCCTTGGGACACCTTTCTAAAAATTTCAGTGTTGTCCGTTTTTCAAGATGCAGAAAATAGGAAGGGAAAGCTGCATGTTCTTAATAAATCTAAGACTTCCAAGCCGAGCATCGGTTTGATGTTTATACTTAGCCCGTTCTGCTTTTGCTTCCAGAGAATTACAGTCTTTATTTTTTTGAACGATGAACTTCTCCAAAAACTGGTGATTGTAGCCCTTGTATGTCTTGCGCTTGGAAATCTGTCTTTAACTTCTTTATTTAACTTTATTTTTTATTTATTTATTTATTTACTTACTTACTTACTTACTTACTTACTTACTTACTTACTTTATTTAACTTTAACTTCTTTATTAGGCGGCTCAGTTTAACGTGGAACATTTCTCAGGGATGCACAACTGGTATGCTTGTTCCCACGCAAGACCCACTTTCTGCAACGTGTGCCGCGAGAGCCTGTCTGGAGTTACTTCCCACGGTTTGTCCTGTGAAGGTAAATCAGCCCTTTTCCCCTCCTTGTAATATTAAATAATGAAACTCTAAAATGCAAAGTAAGAGTGTCTTATTTAAACAGAGAGGCAATTTTGCTAGCTCATATCAGTGAATATCTTTGTTTTTATCCTCAACATTTCACCCTTGCTTTCTTTCATTGGTTGGTGAATCTGCATTCCCAAGAAACATTGATCTGTGCTGATTTGCTGATTTGCTTATGTGTTATGTGCTATACTTGCTTTGCGAAATTCAGTGCTTTGGTTTTGATATGTGCTTCAGAGGGTATTTAGACCAACCTTGCCCCAACCTTGACCCTCTCCAGATGTGTTAAAATAAAGGTTCCATCTTCCCTCATGAGGTTGGTCTGCATGTCTGGAGGGCGCTACGTTGGGGAAGGATAATCTAGATGTGCCATTCTTGTGTGGGTTGAATGGAGAGAACCAAATAATGCGATTAAGAGATCTTTTAATGGAAGTACTGAGCGAGGTCTTTTAACCTACATGATTTGGTTCTCGCCATTCACCCCAAAGTTTCCTGGAAAGCTTTCGGGTTTCGTGATTAGGTTATTTGTTTTACCTTTGGCATGATTTGTAATCTGTGCTTTTCTGAAAGATCTCTGTACAAGATTATTTCCTTTCTTTTTTCTCCACCATGCTGCCAATGTATTTACTATGAAATGAATCCAAGGGCACATTCATATGGGCTGTTTGCTTTATTCCAGAATAGTTTCTACAGTTTTGTATTCTCATATTACCATTTTTTTTAAAATGAGCGGAATGATTTAGCTCTGGCTCAGCTGCTGTATTTCTATATTTCTGTATGTATAGTGTGTGTGTGTATACACACACACACACACTTGCAGCCATGAAACTTGCCAGATCAGAAACTTGTTCTGATTTTTCCACTGGCAGGAACTCTTGCTGTGGCCAACTTTCCATTCTGTTGACAGGTCCTTAAAGGGGAAAGGTGGCTTAATACTTCAGTGGTCCTCTTTCACAGCAACTGCTTGGATTATTTTTTTTTGGGGGGGGGCATACCATGAGACAAATGCTGTTGATTCCACTTTAAAATAAAGCTGGGATTAATCTAGTTTGACCTTTGCAATTGTTCCCACATGCACAACAGCCTAGCCAAGGGAGCTGGGTTGAAATTGAAAAGTGTTCAGTCTCTTTCCCTTTTTCTTTTAAGGAGTAAGACCTCCTGGAGGTCTGCTTGAGTTTATTTTCAGCAGCTCCCTTATAGTTGTGAGCAGCAAGGCTACTAGCATTTTTCTTTCTTTTCCTTTTATATTTGGGGTGGGTGGGTGTGATGGGTGAAGGATTTTCACTGCCGGCCTGTAAGAGAATTTATCTCTTCCTTTCCTCCACTCCATCAATCACAGCAACATATGATCACGGTTATGGCTACTCGAGAAATGTCTGGCTGTAATATTTCCAGTATACTATCCTTTAACCATCTTAGATAGCAATAGGCTTAGGCTTTTCAATTCGTCAGAGGAATGGTGGCTTTGCAGCTTCAAAGCAACCCCTTTATTGTAATTGCTCAGATTTGTTTGGCTTTTTGGCTAATACCAAAATTCACATGATATGTTCAAACCTGATTTGGGATAGGCACTAGCAATTTGTTTTATTTCCTTTTTGCATGGAGCGAGAGATGGAGAGTTTTGTTTCTCTAGGACCTGCAGTAGCTTGGGGCAGGACTAAATGTATGTTTTTATGCCTATTGGTCAGTTAAAGGAAGAGTGCTATACATGTAGTCCTTGCTTACCGACTGCCTCATTTAGCAACCAGTGTAAAAAAAAAAGCTTTACAACCAATCCTCGCATTTACAACTGTTGCAGCATCCCACAGTCATGTGATCACCATTCAGCTTCGTAACTGGCACACATTTATGACCGTTGCAGCATCCCACGCCATGGGATCACCATTTGCGTGCTTCCCAATTGGCTTGGGACAAGCAAAGTTAATGGAGAACATGGAAGTAAAATCACAAGTTGCGGTCACATGGTGCCGAATTGATGTTATAAGTCTATTGTGGTCATGTGATTTTCTGCTCAGTGACCATGGTGCTTAGCAACGGAGTTGCGTGTCCCAATCGTGGTAGTTAAGCGAGGTCTACCTGTAATAAGGGCCTGTGTGTTGTCTGCTCCCAGGTCCGCAGGAATGACAATGATCTTGAGGCCATTTTCCAAACTCGCTTGTCATGACTGAGGAGCATTGCTGTGTGAAAGTGTCTTAACACTTCCATTGACTGGGGATATCTGTAGCTTGACACAGTTTGGTGGCCTCGTTCAGATTTAACGGAATGCTGTTGTTGGAATTAAACATCATTCTCCAGACATAATAGGGAATTGCAATTAATTTGAATTGGTAGCTTTCAAACCCAACTTTGTACATACAGAGGAAAAAAGGAGGCGTGTTTTGACTTGCCAACAATCCCCTACAGAATATGTGTCTAATTAGCATCTAGTTTTTGCCATGGGGGAAAAACAGTTCAAAGGATATTTCAGATGAAGATTTATCTGTTAGAAAGAAATATCACATATAATAAGCCTTTCTAAGTAGGGACGCCACTCCCAGTTTTTAAAGAATAAAGTACAAAAAAAGCCGGAAGAAATGGCATTGTTGATAATGTGCAGTGTTTATCTCCAGGTATTTTTGTGCAGCACAAGTGATGGTACTTTATCAGCATAAGATCTGCTCCAATGGATTTCCCCAATCCTTTGCCCCTGATAGTATCTCTGTTACTGTTGAGCCAAAAGTGATTTCTGCTCTTACAAAGGCAGTTTCACGTCCCACTAAGATCTTGGTAGACCTCCTTGGAGCGGAGGCCTGCTCCAGCCCTGTTTGAAGGACTCTTATTGTTCCAAATCAAGTGGTATTCCAAACGACAGGAGCTCAGTCCCAAACTCCCAACTCCCAGAGGGAACATTTTGGGCAGGAAAAACAGCCCCGTTCTGAAGCATGATTGCATTCTAATGGACCAAGAAGACTTTTAGCAGCCTCCTTTTGTTAAATGGCTCTAAAAACAATCAAGGAATCCAGGGGAATCCAGACACAGATTCTCTCTTTTTGGATCTGTCCAAAGGATTGTGTGTGCTTATACTCTGCCCAACACTGGAACATGGTCCACTTGGTTTCCAAACCTTTTGTGATCCTCACCTTAATCCCATTTCAGCTTTATTCTGATGTTTGCCCACATCTCAGTTTCTTCCCTTGGCACACTTATCGCCCTATCTTTTTATCTTGCACACCCAGAGAGAATGTTTTATCCTGATAAAACATTTGCAGAGTCCAAAACCTGTTTCTTCTTCTTCTTCTTCTTCTCCGTATTGCATAACTGGTTCCTTTTCTGGTATCACATTGTCTCTGTGAATTATTGGCACTGAGGCCAATGTATTTAAGTAGGGAACTTACAACTCAGGGGGAATTCCTGTTTAAACTCCAAGCTAAGTAAAAATATTTAGCCTCTTTTAATTCTAATGTTAAATTATGACACTGTAGCTCTGGCTTCAGAATAATGACTTACCCTCCCACCAGGTCCACTACAGCTTGTTCTCTGGGAACCCATTTTCCTGGCTTTTCCTAAACCATCTTTGGATCTTACAAAGATATAACATGTTTGTACCCATTTAAGTTTGGAATGGATGCCCTGCAGATGTTTTTAAACTCCACTCTCACTGTTTTCAGTAGGGATGTCCCCCAGATGAGGTGTAAAATTAAAGATGGCAGCCTCAACCATGCGATGAAAGTCAGACCCCTTTTTATGTGGATGTCCTCTTGACTTTTTTGACCCCTCTGTGGACTCCCCCAATCTGCAGTCCAGAAGAACACAAATCAGGGTTTAGGGAAGATGTGTTCTAAAGGGATTGTAGAATATCAGGTTGGCCAATTCTGCCGTAGAGGATAACCAACCTGCAAGAGATCCTTTTAAATCTGTGACTAATCCAGAACATTTTTCTGAATCATTTTTCTCTAGAGCAAAGAAACGGCTCTTTCTTTTCCTTTTTTCTGATCAGTCGATTTCAAAGCTGTAGTGAGATCATTGTCACCAGAATGTGAACTTCCCCTTCTTGAGGCATGGTAACCAAACCATTTTCTTCTTCTGCAACATTAAGGCTGACTTCTCACTGCCCCTCTGTGCCCATGTAAAATATAGTTGAAAGACTGAGCTAATTCTTCTTCAGTGCATATGAGGGCAAGCCACCTTTTCTTGGTGGCATATGAAACGTTTCTCCTCCAGTTTTTTGCTTCAGGAACAACCCTGTCAGTTAGGTTGGGCTAATAGAGACCAAATAGCCCCAAACCACCCAGTGAGCTTCCAGAGCTGAAAATAGTCAAGAACTTGGGTTCTCCAGTCTTAGTCTAGCACCTCAATCACCACGCCACCCTAGCTCTCTTTGTGAGACTTAATAGCAGGTTAAGTATTCAACTATTCAACTATTCAAGTACAGGTAGTCCTCGCTTAACGACCACAATTGGGACCAGAATTTCAGTTGCTAAGTGAAGCAGTCATTAAGCAAATCTGACCCAATTTTATGACCTTTTTGGTGGCGGCCGTTAAGTGAATCACAGTGGGTATTAAGTGAACCATGTGATCATTAAGCGAATCACGCGGCTCCCATTGATTTTGCTTGCCAGAAGCTGCTGGGAAGGTCGAAAATGGCGATCCCGTGACCACGGGACGCTGCAGTGGTCATAAATGTGAATCGGTTGCCATGCACCCAAATTGTGATCATGTGACCAGGGGGAATGCCGCAAGAGTCGTAAGTGTGAGGACCGGTCGCAAGTTGGTTTTTTCAGCACCGTTGTAATTCCGAACCATCACTAATTGAATGGTTGTTAAACGAGGACTACCTGTAGCTATTCTCCAGCTCAGTTACACAACTCTGCTGGGGAAAATATCTGGCTGTACACATATGAGGTTTTCCAATGTCTGGCTGTACGCCTATGAGGTTGTGCATGCGTGCAACTGAAGAATACCTTGATTCATTCCGAGCACAATTCTTGTCTGTATATGAATCCTATTTGCAGGATTTTAAACCCAGTTATACATATTATTGGGAACAAAATAACACGCTCGGGCAATCCCAAGGCAACTGTTATGCTTCCTGACAAGTTAAACTACAAGTCCCAGGACTTGGATCTTGTCAGCTTAATGCTTTTGCTTTTCGTTCTTTGGAACCAACAAAGGCATTTGGAGAAACAGCTGTTCTTGGAAAGCCTCCAACTCAAAACTTCTGGGATGCTGGATCTCACAGTGAAAAGCTTACAAGCAACAGGCTTTCATTATGATAAATAATAATTATACGGGATTTGGCTAAGATTCGAAGAGGTTTACATCCATTGTTTGTGTAAGAGTGCAGATGCTACGCATCTTGGCTACGTAAGGTGCCTTACAAAGAGACTGTCTAGCAGCCTCTCCTTTGGAGAGGACCTTAATGCCTACACAGGACTGAATAAACCAGATTTCATGCATTTTGCTTGGGGGACCCGTTGTATAGATGACAACTGGCTTGACCCTTTTTGAGAGCTTGGCTACAAGTTTCTGCTTAAGGAGTAATGCTGAAAGAACTGTCTATGGAAATATGTAGCTTCTGGGTCAAGCACAGAGCCTATCCGTCCTTTGAAATACATTGCTTCACCAGTTCATGTATATTCCAGGATTATGACACTTTTGCATCCTACAGAAGGGTCTGCAAATGACCTTATTATATGCCCAATATTTCTCCAGCCCCAAAAGCGGTGGGTTGGGATGGAAATTCCTTTCATTGCAAATACAGGTAGTCCTCGCTTACCGACCACTCGTTCAGCGACCGTTTGAAGTTGTGATAGGGCTGAACGAGTGCTACTTACGACCAGTCTTCTAAGTTCTGGCTGTCACAGCATTCCCATGGTCACATGATCGTGATTTGGGCACTTGGCAACCGGCTCGCACTTACGACGGTTGCAGCGTCCCCCAGTCATGTGATCGCCATTTGCGATTTTCCTTGCCAGCTCCCACAAGCAAAGTCAATGCTTTGTCCATCCCTCGGCCTTCTTGTGCTTGCGTGCAGCCTGCACCGGGCCTCCCAAGCCCTCCCTCGGCCTCCACCATCCCCCTGCGGCATCCTCCCAGCACCCCCGAGCTCCTTACCTGGGACTCCCGCCACTTCCCGCTTAATGACCCGTGCCTCTTGGGGTTATGACGGCAACCAGGACTGCCGGGATTGCCATTGCTAAGTGATCCGGTCACGTGACGTCGCGCTTTACGACTGCATCGCTTAGCAACAGCAATCCCGGTCCCAATTGCTGTTGTAACCCGAGGACTATGTGTAAGTGTTTCTCCTTGCCTGCTTATCTTTAGAAATAGCAGAAACCCAACTTCATCTGTTGCTAAAGTGGAGTCTGAAATGTACTATTTTGGTGTCATTTTGGCCAATGTGTTTCTCTAGAGTGTCTCTTGGGATCCATTGCTTGGTCAGTAGTTTGGCAGATGTTGAAAGCAAGTCTTTCTCCGTAAAAAGGATGAAGTAGACATAACCCCAATGTCATCTGAAGGGGATGAGGGCAAAAAGTCAAGACGGAGGGTGTGGCCTTGCAACTGAAGCCCCACCCCTTTGCACGTGCTCATACGTAGGTGTGGCTTTGACCACAATGCTGCCTCCACCATCTTGAGTTTGTTTCACCTTCCCTGCCACTGCCTAACTTTTATAGAAACAGGAACAAAATAAGGGGCAACTATATATCTGGGGTATTAGATAATTTTAAACAAAGATATTAATGAAGAGATGGGCATTTGATTAAGAAAGATTTTGTGAACATGAAGGAACAACGTTTAGAGTCCACGTGGTTCCCCATTGATTTTGCTTGCCAGAAGCCAACCGGGAAGGTCAAAAATGGCAATCACATGACCTATGTATCTTTTTCATTTATTCCTTTTTCCTAGTATGCAAGTTCAAGGCTCACAAAAGATGTGCCGTCCGGGCAATAAATAATTGCAAATGGACAACGTTGACTTCAATTGGAAAAGATATAATTGAGGATGAAGATGGTGTAAGTATTTGTCTCACACAGTAAATCCCATGCTTCATTTTTTGTTGAAAAACAAGTGCCTGTAATAACAATTAGGGTGAATTATAGCTAGCTGTGGGTCCTGTCTAACAAACTTGTTTGTTTTTAGCACATGATGTCCTGTTAAATTAGGTACGTAACTCTATCCCAAAGAAGTCCTTGGACTATTTTCAAGTAGGCACAGGGGAGCTACAGATTTCTTTCTAGTGGGTCAGGGTTTCTACAATAGCTTCGTTCACAACTGCAGAAAGTGGCCAGGTTTTAGGACCGATATGCCACCTGGTCTTGCAGTTCTGAAGAAAGAACATTGTTCTCATTGTTGGTGGGCAAGGATTATAGCCCAAGAAGCTGAGCGATGCCATCAGTTAAAATGGTGAGGGTATTGGTAACCGCAGAAACCCACACCATCTGTTCAGCTTCTTCTTTAAGAAATAGCTCTTCTTCCAGCCAACTTTGAAGTGTGGTGGAAATCCTTGGGATCATCATCATCATCATCATCATCATCATCATCATCATCATCATCATCGATTTGTATCTCACATATTTTTTGTATAACTCAAGGCAGTGTACATAACATTCCTGCGTCCTCTTATGAGGTGGTTTGGGCTGAGAGAGCATGACTGGCCCCAATTCACCCAGCCATCTTTCATGCCTAAAGGAGGACTAGAACTCATGGTCCTCTGGTTTCTAGCCCACTGCACCAAACTGGCTCCCTTCATTCCTTTGGACGCAAGGATGCCCCACCAGAAGGGGAAGCAGAGGAGCAAAGTCCCTTGTGAGTGGACCTCTTTGGATCAGAGCTGAGCAGTTTGAGGTAAAGGTTCCCCCCGCACATTTGTGCAGTTGTGTCCGACTCTAGGGGCGGTGCTCATCTCCGTTTGTTAGCCGAAGAGCCAGCGTTGTCCGAAGACGCTTCCATGGTCATGTGGCTGGCAAGACGTGCGCAGAACGCTGTTACCTACCCACCAAAGTGGTACCTATTCATCTACTTGCATTTGCATGCTTTCGAATTGCTAGGTTGGCAAGAGCTGGGGCGAGTGCGGGAGCTCACTCCGTCACGCGGGGCTAAGGATTCGAACCTTCGAACTTGCGATCTTCCGATCGACAAGCCTGGTGTCTTACCCGCTGAGCCACCACGCCCCTTAGTTTGAGGACAGACCAACAAAAAGCATCAGGTCTCTAGGGATGAGATTTAAATCGAAAAGGATGGAAGCTGAACATTTTTATTTCTCTCCCCATTGACTCCGATAACCCTCCACTGTAGGTAGCTATGCCTCATCAGTGGTTAGAAGGCAATCTTCCGGTCAGCGCCAAATGTGCTGTGTGTGACAAAACCTGTGGCAGTGTTCTCCGCCTGCAAGATTGGAAGTGCCTTTGGTGTAAGACAATGGTAAGTTTAGACGGTGAGTCTGCACTTTTCTGAACCATGTTCTCCTGGATTGTGACGAGAAAGAGACTGATCATAAAGCAGGGCCGCCCGCGGGATGGTGGTGGTAAAAAGATTCAAAATGGTGGTTGTGACTGTGTGTTTGAAGCCCCACTCCTTTTCATGCATGTCACAACACATGTACAAAAGGAGTGGGACTCCAGTAGGTTTGTTTGGGACTGCCATGTTGACTTCTTCCACCCCTCCAGTCATAAAGGAATTTCAGCTCATTGTCTGCATTGAGCACAGATTTGCCTAAAGCTCTCTGCTGCCTAAAAGTCCGTTACTTTATCAGTCGTGCAGTTTTTATTAATTGCACAAAGGTCGAGCTTAATTTAAATATGCATATTGCCAAATCTCATGGGGGGTTCATTTGGGGAGGCTAGGAACCTGCTGCTTACTGCTTAAGTTAAAACAACTCAAAATATAATATTTATTTATGAAGTTCTTGCTCATCAAAATTGTTCTCATCAAGTCATCGACTCTTAGGGTTCCTCTCTCAGCTGTGTTCCTGCATTTTTGAAGAATGGCGACTTTAATCTAAACGCCTTTAATAAAGGAAATGGGAAAAGAAACCCTGGAGGAACCTTTAGATATTATAATAAACTATTATTTAGAAATTGGATGCAAGCTACCAGCCATACGCTGTTACTTCCAAGCCTGTCAGCTCTCTGGTTTCCTTTTTAGTTTCTGTGCCGTTCCTCATACTAAATTTTAATTTAATTTAATTTAATTTAATTTAATTTAATTTAATTTAATTTAATTTAATTTAATTTTTAATTTAATTCCATATTGGCTTGATTTATAATTTTACCATGTTTCTGTCCCTGGATAAGACCAAACAGCTTACCTAATTAAAAGTAATAAGACACTGAAGCATAAACAAATGGGTCTGCAACATGAAATTTGTTTAATTGGACTTCTGTTTTCTACTTCCCATCCTTTTATTACTTTTGAAAATCAAAATAGACAAGATAAGTAGCTGTCTCCTCTACACATTTATTGAATTATGGCCAAATAGTGCTGTCCATGTGCTTTCTTAATTGCACACAGTGGACCTTGTTTATGGATCATTTTTTGAGATTGCATTGATTGGTTTATTAAAAATGTGTTCGTGTATATTGTCTTTTCTCAAGATATATGTCTACAATGAGTCAACGCATGTAAATTTAACAAGATTTTTTTTAAGTTACTGCTTAGAGAATTTGTGTTCATGATTCCACTCACTCTGTTTAAGCCTTCCTGTTTTTCCCTCTCATAATATAGTACTCTGTGGTCTTTCAGTTGTAATGGAACTTCCCCCCCCCCCCAATAATTATTTTGATTTCTCCCACCCTGGAATTCCTGCAAGAGAATTCACCAAGATCATCCTCTTTAGAGTGGGTGATGCATTTTTGCTACATAAAATCCAAACATTATATGTCATATCTGAACTTTGTAAAAACAGTTTCAGATCATACATAATCTGAGTTCAGGACTAGAGTAGATTTTTTTCATGGTGAGATTCTAGAGCTCTACTAAAGATCTCAGAAGTGTAGTGGCCATTGACAGTGGCCATTAAACACCTACTCTGTACAGCCATAAGCATTTCTTGATCTACCTGAATAGAGAGCAAAAGTAGATTTCTACATAGATTGTGAGAAGATATGACTTTGGCCAAGTCTAGTGGAGGCTGATTATCTCGAATAACGGCATTCTCAGATAGGTATTCTGAAAAGTAATTTCTCCAGATTTTGGACAACATCTGTCAATGGAATTTTCTCTCCCCTAACCTTGTTTGTAAACCTGCTTCACTTAAATGCCTTCTAGTGAACCAAGGGGCGTGGTGGCTCAGTGGGTAAGACGCCAGGCTTGTTGAGCAGAAGGTCGCAAGTTCGGAGGTTCAAATCCCGAGCCCCGCGTGACGGAGTGAGCTCCCGCACTCGCCCCAGCTCTTGCCAACCTAGCAATTCGAAAGCATGCAAATGCAAGTAGATCAATAGGTACCACTTTGTTGGGATGGTAACAGTGTTCTGCGTGCGTCATGCCGGCCACATGACTGTGGAAGCATCTTCGGACAACGCTGGCTCTTCGGCTAACAAACGGAGATGAGCACTGGCCCCTAGAGTCGGACACGACTGCACAAATGTGCGGGGGGAACCTTTACCTTTACCTTAGTGAACCAAAGGATCAAGGCCAAAACCACACTTTCTCAGTAATACTTACCACAACGGGTGCTCAACATTACTACTGCAGGACTATAGGCATTCATTTCTTCTCCACATAGAATGCAGATGAACTTTCAGTCAAAGCAATAAAAGTTCTTCTTATGCAGTGCTACTACTAAGCATCCAAAAAGCAAGTTGGATTCTGAAGTACTAGGTTGTTGGTTAGATTTATATCTTGCATTATCTGCAGGAGCTTAAGATGGCTTCCATGGGGATTTCCCCTCATTTCATCCTCACAACGGTAGCCCCCCCGTGAGTAGATTTGGCTGAGAGAGATTGTCCCAAAGTCCCTCAATGAGTTTCCATCTTTGAGGGTGGACTTGAACCCAGGTATCTTCCCTGCTAGTCACCTTAACATGAAACTATACTGCCTGTCTTCCAAAATGCAAGCATGCATCACAAGGGGATGTGTGTAACCTCACCCAAAATAGATTGACTGGTACACTGCTTCCAGTTTAACTAGTTTACATTTCCCCCCTCACTTCTAATCTATTAGGGCAAATAGAGTTTACACAGCTTCCCTTGGTTCAGATAAAAACAAATTAGAATTGAGTACCATTAGCACAGCAGTCATAATACTTTAGCTCATATCTATGATTTCCCCCAGTGGCTTAATGGCTGGGCTGGAAATAATACATAAGTGCACCTTCTTCCACCTGCAGTAATGAACAGTACAACATAAAGTCTGAGTGCTCATAGGCTGCAGTTTCCGCTATTTCAAACTTCTCTTTTTCAAACCTGTTAATTAGCCTTAAAAAAAAAGGTTCTTCTACAAATCCAGCCAAACAATGTAGAATCTCCCTTCTATCAGGGCCCCAGTGACCCTATGGCCTCTTGTCTTGCACTGTGGCTTTTTGGAAGGAAGAAAATCATCACGTCTACCCCTTGCATACTTCCAAAACAATATCTGCCTAGGGATTTGGCAATTCCTGTTTTCTTCCTGGATTCTAGGGAAAATAGGCTTAACGGACTTCCAGTTTTCTGTCCTTAAACCAAAGGGTTGCATTTAAGAAAGAGAAAAGCTTTCTTTGCTCTACAGATATGAAGATGGGCTATAAAATGGTCTCTCATTCTGTTGTGTCATCTAACACTCTCTAGAAGAGCAAAGGGTTCTTTATCCAGAAGTAGATCAACTGTTTCAAGAGGAAAGGGCTGTCCACTCTCCACATCTTTATATGAGAAAAATACCAGTTCTTCATTCCAGCCCGATCTGAGTGTTCCCCGGCTGCAGATGCTTCTTGGGGGCAGGGTGAATCCTCTCCGTGACCCTGGAAACATGGTCACATTTCTTTTCTCCAAAATTCCCTAATTAAAACTCTGTCCCCAGAGAAGGCTCTATGCAGGTGCAGAACCCATATGTGAAGTTGAACAGACCACACGAAGAACATTCCCCCCCCTCCCGCAGGAAGCAGTTTGCTTTGCTTTTGGGTTGTTTTCTCTGGGCAATATTAACATGTAGCAAAACAGGTGATCTGTCAAACTCAAATATGGACTCTGGTATTTGCTAATTGGCAACATTCAGAGAGATGGGTCAGACATTCTGGAAGCCTCCAACAGTTTAATCATGAAACACAAGCTGCAACTTTATTCTTAGATGTTCTCTTGGGAACTTCCTTATTATACATGTAGTCCTTGCTTAACAACCACAATTGGGACTGGAATTTCAGTTGCTAAGCGAAGCAGTCATTAAGCGAAACTGACCCGATTTTACGACCTTTTCTGTGGTGGTCATTAAGTGAATCACTGCAGGTGTTAAGCGAACCCCATAGTCGTTAAGCGAACCACGTGGTTCCCCATTGATTTTGCTTGCCAGAAGCCAGCCGGGAAGGTCAAAAATGGCAATCACATGACCATGCGACACCGCGATGGTCATAAATGCGAACCGGTTGCCAAGCACCCAAATTATGATCACGTGACTGCAGGGATGCTGCGATGGTCATAAGTATGAGGACCGGTCGTAAGTCGTTTTTTTCAGCAACATTGTAAGTCTGAACCGTCACTAAACAAATGGTTGTTAAGTGAGGACTACCTGTTCTGCAATAGTCAGATTTGCATTTCTGCCATAAAATCATGTCTGTTTCATAAAACTTTAATAATCCACGGCTCCTCCATTTGATCAATCATTTCCAGGTGCACACGGCTTGCAGAGATTTGTATCCTCACAAGTGTCCGCTCGGCCAGTGTAAAGTATCAATTATTCCTCCCACAGCACTGAACAGCATAGATTCTGATGGTATGTATGCTGGTATGACATATGTATGACCTATATAACATGTATGATGTCTGAAGCATGGATGCACACAACATGCAACATGGATAATGGTACATGACATGCTTTTCTTTGTAGTGTTGAGTGCTCTGCTAGGCAGAAAATAAATAGGTTGTAGCAGTGTTGTTATACAGTGTTGTGAAATGACATCACAATGTAGGCAATGAGGTGCTATGAATGATGGGGGATCCCTTGTTTTGTTTCTGTTTCATTAAGATTCTGTTAATGTAACCTTACAATAAAGAAAGAGCTAGTACTCTTGACTACCACGCAGGGCTAACTTCAATCTTGCAAAACTGAAAAATTTCTCCCCTCCTTTCCTTTTACTCTCCGGAAGACTAGGGAGGGTCCCTTCTGAAACGTTTCCCACATGCCCTCCCCACTTCTGTGGGCTGAGATATCTTTTACACGCCAGTTTTCCAGTCTGCGGCTCTCGCTCCTGTCTCCCAAGGTCATTCCCACAGACCATTACAGTTAGTCTATGGAGGCAAAATCTGGTCCTCTGAAGGAATCTGGTCGCATCCTTTCCGACTAACACATGTTATTAAAAGGCACGGAAGTTTGTGAAGGTTTCGCTTATGAAGTCAACTGCAGCTCCCAAAAGCTGATGCCTTTTAATAAAATGTGTTAGTCGGAAAAGATGCTAGCTGACTCCTTCTGGATTTTTGTCAGTCTAGTGCAGGATTGGCTAGAGCAGCTTTTTTTTTCAAACTTGGCAACTTTAACATGTGTAGACTTCAACTCCTAGAATTCTCCAGCCAGCAATTCTGTAAACGTCAACAGGAACAGGGAGCCTTGTCCTCATGTTATGCAATCCCAGGAGATATTTATTGACTTCAACAGTGCTAGCCGTTGAAATCCTTTATCCACACAACAGCAATAAATAATGAAAACATTGGCTTATAGGTAGGTTTTGGAACACATTTACCAATGGACCCTCGTTTCAACTGAGCCAAGAAAGCTGAAGCAAGGGCTAATCTCCTTTCTGCCCTTCTAAAAATCTGCCTTGATGGCTTAGAGGACCCTCTGGAACTGCTAAAGAAGAATGGAGCCTTTCTACGAAAGGAAAACCATTTCTTTATCAAGGGATTTATCAAGGGATGGGATAATTCAGAACAAGGTGGTGGCCAATATCTCATGATCAAAGCCATGGTTCTTTTTAAAGTGTGCAAGGTGACGCACGTTAAAATGGGGCAGAGCTACAATAATATGGACTTGGCCATCTTGTCGGGGCGTGCAGATGGAGTGGCCTGCTTCTCTCCTAGGCACCAGCGATCCAAGTACTATGCAGTAAATAGACTCCAAACAGAAGTTATATTAAATATCCTATTTACTTATATACATACATATTTACAGATCACTTCCACACAGGTAACAAATGATAAACCAACGATACAGCATACACGAGGTAGAATGAGAATAAAATGAGAAGAATGAATTACAGGACATCTCTGTATATATATATATATATAAACTGACCAATCACCTTATAGGTCACTCTCATTATCCACCACACCCAACTTAACTCTTAGCACCTGTTGTATGTGTCATACACTGACACATCATCATTACAACAATGGCTGCTAATTGGGTGACTCTGCAGAATATTTCCCCTTTCACCTAAATATCAAGCCTCTCTGTATAATTTATATCTAGCTGTAAATTCCCGGGTATATCAAACCCCAACACATCTTGTCTTGTTTTTGACACCCCTGTATATAAATAGCAGTAATATGACAGTAAATAATGAGACAGCCAGTTTGGTGTAGTGGTTAAGGCATTGGGCTAGAAACCGGGAGACCATGAGTTCTAGTCCCACCTTAGGCACAAAGCCCACTGGGTGACCTTGGGCCAGTCACTTTCTTTCAGCCCTAGGAAGGAAGCAATGGCAAACCACTTCTGAAAAACCTTGTGAAGAAAACTGCAGGGATTTGTCCAGTCTCCGAGAATCAGATATGATTGAATGGATTAAAAAAAAAATTTTGGGTAGCTATCTTTATAATCCCCCAAATAATCAGGCCCTCCAGGTTTAAACGAGTATAAACCCATTGACTTTTGATGCAATCAAGTGAAATTTCATGCCTTTCCTAAAGATTTCACTGGAGCTGTCTGCGGATATACAGTAGGCCTGACAAAGCAGGTAGTTGAGTTTCATTTGCCGTGAAATGAATCGGCATGGGGGGAGGAATTAACCAGTTTGCAAAACACAAGAAAAGCTTCAATGGGAGATGGAGACAATTCGAGCAGAATGTGAATGTCACAGTAGTTTATGGAAGAGAATTTCTTGCCCATTTCCATGTATATTAATGCAGAGAATTAATGACACTTAAGATATGAACACTCAGATTCATGCTTCTAATTAGGTTTCAATTTGTACAAACCTGGCAGATCTCCATAAATTCAAAGAAAGAAATGAATTTTTTATGTTCTAAAACATATTGGCCTTCGCTGATTGAAAAAAAGAGTGTTTGCTGTAGTCCTTAATTGATTCCAAAGAGTTAGAAGACTTTTGCTTGGGAGAAAAGGAAGTACTGTATAGGAGCAGGTAAGAGAAGAGAGGGTCAGAAAAGGTCCCTTATCTGCCCCCTTCTATGAGCAGGAGAGGGGCGTGGTGGCTCAGCGGGTAAGACGCCAGGCTTGTCGATCAGAAGATCGCAAGTTCGGAGGTTCGAATCCCTAGCCCTGCATGCGGAGTGAGCTCCCGCACTAGCCCCAGCTCTTGCCAACCTAGCAATTCGAAAGCATGCAAATGCAAGGAGATGAATAGGTACCACTTCGGTGGGTAGGTAACAGTGTTCCGTGCACGTCATGCCGGCCACATGACCATGGAAGCGTCTTCGGACAACGCTGGCTCTTCAGCTAACAAACGGAGATGAGCACTGGCACCTAGAGTCGGACACGACTGCACAAATGTGCGGGGGAACCTTTACCTTTTTATGAGCAGGAGTGTCTGCTGGATCTCCAGCTCTTAGGCAAATTGAAGGAACCTGTCCTGGTTGTAAGCCATTGTTTCTGAAACTTTTTCAAATGTGGCACTAGACAATGTCATAAAAGGAACACATCCCTATCCTCCATAATCCAGATTAAGAGATTGCCAAATTCCAAAGAGAAATAAGGAGACGGCTCTGATTAAAGTCTGCCTTTGCAACTTTGTTAAGGAACCTCTCCAAAAATATCTAGCATTTAGCCAAGTGCTAAATAACATAGATGTTTTCAGCATGTGTAGACTTGCTGTATGTAATTACAACTTGACATCATTGGCTAAATCATCAAAAACACTATGGTTATTTTATAATAAAATAGTACTTGTTGATGTTGTCAGCCTGTGGGCATACACTGCACATACATACACTGTACCCAGAAATATCAAGTAGACGTTATTTTTTGTCTAGTTTTTGTTTGTTTGGAATTTGTGATTCAGTTGAGCAGGGTGAAGATCAGTAGAATGTAACTGTAATGGTGAGAAGACTTTAGATGTACATCTTTATTACAGATTCAGCAGATTCTCCATGTCTTTGGAAGCTTAGCAATAAAGTGGGTGGGTGTTTCCATTTCTACAGCTGTTCTTGGGTAGCTGAGATGAACATTTCATTCTGAACAAAAGTCAAGCATTTGGACAGAGACACCTTTTGTTTTAGGGAGCCATAGAGCAGAGCTTTCCAAACTGTGTGTCGGGACACGTTGGTGTGTCGGCTGCAGTGTCTGGGTGTGTCGCGGCTGCTGCTGCCTCCTGGCTTCCACGCAGGTCCTAGTGCCTGCCTTGTGCCTTGCTGCCTCCAAACCTGCCCTGCCAGGATTCCGCGCAGGTCCTAGTGCCTGCCTTGTGTCTGCTGCCTCCAAACCTGCTGTGATTCTGCGCAGGTCCTAGTGCCTGCCTTGTGCCTTGCTGCCTCCAAACCTGCCCTGCCAGGATTCCGCGCAGGTCCTAGTGCCTGCCTTGTGCCTTGCTGCCTCCAAACCTGCTGTGATTCCGTGCAGGTCCTAGTGCCTGCCTTGTGCCCTGCTGCCTCCAAACCAGCTGTGATTCCGCACAGGTCCTAGTGCCTGCCTTGTGCCCTGCTGTAAGAGTGTATCGCGAAATGATGCATGTCTAAAAAGTGTGTCACCAACATGAAAAGTTTGGAAAGCTCTGCCATAGACACTGGCATATTTAGGAAAGGAGGACATATAGAAGTCCCAAGCCCCTTTATATTGAAGATTGTAACACTTAGGACCCTTATGTGGTGCAATCATGAAAGCACTGAGGAGCCTCAAGTTCAAACCTTCACTTCACCATAGAAATCATTGAGTAATTTTGGACCAGCCAGTCTTTCAGCCCAGACTTTTGTTTTAGCTCTGTTAAGGTTAAAACAGGGAGCCAGTTTGGTGCAGAGATTAAAGGCACCAGGCTAGAAACTGGGAGACCGTGAGTTCTAGTCCCGCCTTAGGCACAAAGCCAGCTGGGTGACCTTGAGCCAGTCCCTCTCTCTCAGTCCTAGGAAGCTGGTAAGGGCAGACCACTTCTGAAACACCTTGCCAAGAAAACTGCAGGGACTTGTCCATGTAGGTGCTGGGAGTCAAGACTGACTCAAAAGTGCAAAAAAAAAGTTTTTAAATAAGAGACAAATGTTATGATCAGAGGGGAAAAAAATCTCCTTTTTTCTTACCGATCATCCCCCCCCCCCCCCATTTTGGTGTTTCCCACGCTGCTCTTGAATAATAACCACACAACTGTTTGCTTTAAAAAAAAAAAAGCACTTCAGATTTTACTCAGTGAACCTGTTTGGCACAAAGTCTAACAGTACGAGTTCAAAGCCACTTTCTTTATGGCAAATAATAATAATAATAATAATAATAACAATTATTATTATTATTATTATTATTATTATTATTATTATTTATTGAACTTGTATGATGCCCAACCCTTAACGACTCCGGGCAGCTCACAACAGTCAAAGAAATTACAATAAAAGATAAAAGATGGCAAGCAGGATGGAGTGAGGCGGTCTCACTCTCCCTCGCCAAAGGGAGGATAATTTTCATTTCTTTAGTGCAGACAGCTGAGAATGATAGAGCTGGGATGGACGCAGAGGGGTCAAAAAAGTCAAGTTGGCAGCCACAACCATCCAACTGAAGCCCTGCCATGCCCTATTTCTCAGTGATAGCTGGAAAAAGTGCTTCTCCAGGACAAATCATCCAGCTTGAGTTTCCACCCACTGTGGGGTGGTAGAGCTCAGTCTTGAGTTGAACAGGAAGGAATTGCCTCAGAGGGGACTTGCATTCCTCCCATTGAAAATAGACCTGTGGTTTCTTACAACCAATAAGTAAGAGAGAACCTCTGCTCGCTTATGTCTTGAATAATTACCTCCTATAAATCTGTTTTAATTACTAGTAACTCTCAGAGCCTTTTTTAGGGGGAAAAAATCCCTTCTCCTCTGCAATATAAAACAAACAAACCATGTTAAATACTCTGTAGGGAAATCTGTAGGGTGATCTTAACGATCCTCCTTTAGATGATAAAAGGACTTAAAATAACATCTCAATATAACCATGACCTAGCCCCAGGTGCAAGGTCACACAGCTACCTGGAAACATATTTAAGGATTCCCTTACTAACTTTGCTCAGACTGAAGAAGCTCCTTGGATAAGGAGCGAAACGTTTCCACTGAGAAAATAGAAATCCAGTTGACATGATTCAAGCTACAGACAATTCCACCTGGATGACTGAGAACCTTCATAGACACTCTGTAGGGAACTGGCTTTGAGAAGGTAAATTGGAGCGTCCCATCTGGAAATGGAAATGAACGTGATTTCATGGCATGAATTCTTTTCATGGTATGGGTCCAGGTTATCTGAGGGACCGTCTCATCCCGACTACATCTGCCCGCCCCACCCGGTCATGCAGAGAGGGCATGCTTCGGACCCCATCAATAAAAGAATTCCATCTAGCGGGGTTCAGGAGGCGTGCCTTCTCTGCGATAGCACCCGCCCTGTGGAATATCTTGCCCCCGGAGGTGAGGCGGGCACCCTCGCTCCTGGCCTTCCGGAGGTCTTTAAAGACCTGGTTCTGCCGCCTTGCTTGGGATGAAGGAGGTAATAGCTCCTCCGGGGGGGGGGGGGGGTTAGCCCCGTGATATCCTCCTTTTTAAGATCCTACCATCCTCTGGATTTTCTTTCTTTATTATTATATTGTATTTTAAATTGTATAGGTTTTTAATTTTAATATTATTGTTGTCAACCGCCCAGAGTCTACTGCTGTAGAGATGGGCGGTGATAAATCTGAATAATAAATAAAAAACAAATAAAACAGGAGTTGGGCTTGGATTGCATCTTGTTTTTTTTTAAATCCCTTCCTGTAGATACCCCTAAATGGATGAAGAAACAGCTCATTTGATACTCTGATGCCATTTTTTTTTTAATGGCTGTATTACTCTAACCTAAATTACTATAACCTAAATCATCTAATACCCTCAGTCTCTTCTGGTGGGTTGAGTTTAATTTGGATGGAAATGGGACCTACTTGAGTTCCTAGGTCAGTGCAAATTGGCTTTTGAGACAAATTAATTGATACTATCTTGATCAGGCTTTCTCAACCTTTTGACCTTGGAGGAACCCTTGAAATATTTTTCAGGCCTCCGGGAACTCCTGCACATTCAGGCTCAAATATAGGCCAGAAGTTACAAAATTATTATATTTGTTTCATGTGTGGGCCTGTATATATGCATTAACAGTGTTTGTAAACTAAAAATAAGGAATGAAACTTACCTCTTTAATGTGAAGTTGCCCGAATTTGAAATTATTTTTTAAATAAATTGTGATCTCCCAGGGAACCCCTAGTGACCTCTCACGGAATCCTAGGGTTCCACAGAACCCTGGTTGAGAAACCCTGCCTTAGGGGATTAGAAACAGTCTACTTCCCCTATTTTCTTTACACTCCTTTCTACTACCAGTCAAGAACTGATTTAAGGACACCACCAGATCTTGCACTCTGGAAAATGCAATTAAACAATAGATACAAATGGTTTGGTGTTTATGGACAACAAACTAAAGCAATAACAGTAGAACTGAATTCCAATTGCTATCCATGTGCTGTAAGCAGAGAGGTCATTTCTTAATGCTTATATGATATTAATTATGTTAATAATCCTTTATTACAGCCAATATATAATTTGAGCAAATTATTATTATTATATCCTACTTTTCAGCCAAAACTGACTTCAGTGTGCATAGAGTGCCACGATTCTGAGACTGTTTCTGAATAATTTTTGTGGAACCCCAGGGTGCCACGGAACCCCGGTTGAGAAACCCTGCCCTTGACTGTAATTGTGATAATCTTGCTGGGAATAGGAGGATGTTTAGGTTGGTTTATATCATTTTATTTCTGATTTCACTTACAGGTTTCTGGAAAGCCACATGCCCACCAACTTGTGCTAGCCCTCTCTTGGTTTTTGTGAATTCAAAGAGCGGAGATAATCAGGGAGTGAAATTTCTTCGGCGCTTCAAGCAGTCGCTAAATCCAGCTCAGGTCTTTGATTTAATGAATGGAGGGCCTCATTTAGGGTAACTAGGTTTGCTTTCTATCCAGGGTTGTTTCGGAAAGAAATGAAAGGGGGTTGGCAGAAATGCATTTTAGGATAATTTCAGAGATGCAGATTGCACAGCCTCTAGAACAGAGCTTTCCAAACTGTGTGTCGGGACACGTTAGTGTGCCGGCTGCAGTGTCTGGGTGTGTCGCGGCTGCTGCTGCCTCCGAGCCCTGCCAGGATTCCGCACAGGTCCTAGTGCCTGCCTTGTGCCTTGCTGCCTCCAAACCTGCTGTGATTCTGCGCAGGTCCTAGTGCCTGCCTTGTGCCTTGCTGCCTCCAAACCTGCTGTGATTCCGCGCAGGTCCTAGTGCCTGCCTTGTGCCTTGCTGCCTCCAAACCTGCCCTGCCAGGATTCCTCGCAGGTCCTAGTGCCTGCCTTGTGCCCTGCTGCCTCCAAACCTGCTGTGATTCTGCGCAGGTCCTAGTGCCTGCCTTGTGCCTGGCTGCCTCCAAACCTGCTGTGATTCCGCGCAGGTCCTAGTGCCTGCCTTGTGCCTTGCTGCCTCCAAACCTGCCCTGCCAGGATTCCGCGCAGGTCCTAGTGCCTGCCTTGTGCCTTGCTGCCTCCAAACCTGCTGTGATTCTGCGCAGGTCCTAGTGCCTGCCTTGTGCCTTGCTGCCTCCAAACCTGCTGTGATTCTGCGCAGGTCCTAGTGCCTGCCTTGTGCCTTGCTGCCTCCAAACCTGCCCTGCCAGGATTCCACGCAGGTCCTAGTGGCTGCCTTGTGCCTTGCTGCCTCCAAACCTGCTATGATTCTGCGCAGGTCGAAGTGCCTGCCTTGTGCCCTGCTGTAAGAATGTGTCGCAAAATGATGCATGTCCAAAAAGTGTGTCACCAACATGAAAAGTTTGGAAAGCTCTGCTCTAGAATCTGCTCCAGTGGTGAGCAATTAATATCATTTTCCTTCCCAGGAAGCATGTACACCACACTACAGCTGAAATTTTGGGAGTCTGAATTTTAAAATTCATTTTCTGATAAAATTTTTGGAAATAGAATTGCCCTCACTGTTTACTAAAGTCTGGAAGACTGTTTCTGCCTTTAACACCTTATTCCGTGAAGCTTTTAACTTCCCAGGTGTTTGTATTGGGTATTTCTTCTTTTTTATAACTGTACTTATTAAGATGACACATTCTATTTTAGGTGTTGACCTAAGATGCTTTAGCTGTCTGGATTATTGGTGCAGAAGTTTGAGAATGATTCACTAGGGCAATCCTCCTTGAAATTGGACCTCTCTACCAGTAGTTGGTGGCTCAGCGGGTAAGACTCCAGGCTTGTCGATCGGAAGATCGCAAGTTTGGAAGTTCGAATCCCTAGCCCCGCGTGCGGAGTGAGCTCCCGCACTCGCCCCAGCTCTTGCCAACCTAGCAATTTGAAAGCATGCAAATGCAAGTAGATGAATAGGTACCACTTCGGTGGGTAGGTAACAGCGTTCCGCGCGTGTCATGCGGCCACATGACCGTGGAAGTGTCTTTGGACAACGCTGGCTCTTTGGCTAACAAACGGAGATGAGCACCGGCCCCTAGAGTCGGACACGACTGCACAAATCTGCGGGGGGAACCTTTACCTTTACCTTTACCTTTACCTTTACCTTTACCTTTACCTTTACCTTTACCTTTACCTTTACCTTTACCTTTACCTTTACCAGTAGTTGGTATAAGCAGAAGCCCTTTTCTATCTTCTGCAAATTAGACAATGTTATGTCTTGGGTGGATGGAGTTGCCCTGAACCACCTTGTCTGACCTCAGGTGGCCCTTCAAAGTTTAATCAGTATATTTTGAGATCCTATCATATTTTGTACACATTCTGGTGCATTTCTGCTTCATGAACCTGACACATTAGTTCTTCAGTCCCATGTCTTCTTGTGGATGACCTCAAAGAGCCCAAGAATACGTGTTTCATATCTGCAAAGTTTGTACAACAAGAGGAATTTCAGCTTTCGATTAGAGATGACTCATCTTTGAAGGGGACAGGCAGTTTTAAATGTAGAACTCCTACATATGAATTAGTGAAACCCATGAATACAGCTGCTGACCAATTTTCTGATTAAATGGTGGTTCAATAAATCGGCAGAATCTTGGCTGTATTGTCTGGGAAATGACAAGTATCAGCAAATCTGTGTTTTTCTTTTAAAGAAGATGGATTTTTGCACTGCTTCCTGATTTTTTCTGTTGCTTCTTATAGTAAGATTATCTATATATCATCTATCTATCTATCTATCTATCTATCTATCTATCTATCTATCTATCTATCTATCTATCATCTATCATGTCTGTCTGTCTGTCTGTCTGTCTGTCTGTCTGTCTGTCTGTCTGTCTGTCTGTCTCTGTCTGTCTATCTATCTATCTATATCTATCTATCTATCTATCTATCTATCTATCTATCTATCTATCTATCATCTATCATGTCTGTCTGTCTGTCTGTCTGTGTGTCTGTGTGTCTGTGTGTCTGTGTGTCTGTCTGTCTGTCTGTCTGTCTGTCTGTCTGTCTGTCTGTCTGTCTATCTATCTATCTATCTATCTATCTATCTATCTATCTATCTATCTATCATCTGTCATGTCTGTCTGTCTGTCTGTCTGTCTGTCTGTCTGTCTGTCTGTCTGTCTATCTATCTATCTATCTATCTATCTATCTATCTATCTATCTATCTATCATCTATCATCTATCATCTATCATGTCTGTCTGTCTGTCTGTCGTCTGAGAATGACATTGAGAACATTGTGATTAATGTCAGAAAATATGATATAGGACTGTGGGGAGAACCTGGTTAATAGATGAGCAAACCCAAGGTGGTGGGAAAGAGATATAGAAGATATAAATTAGATATATAAACCCAAGGTGGTGGAAATATAAATTAGAGCAAAAACCTGTTCCCTGGCTTACAACCACAATTGTTACTAGATTGCCTCTGTTTTCTCTGTTTCAGGAGGAATCATGTCTATTTTTTATAGATTTGGCCTTAATGTTAACATTACATTAATTATTACAATACTATCACCAGCTTTTGATGATCAGTAGCTATTGATGCAGATTTATCTGTTAATACATAGTATCAAATATTAGAACTCCAGAAGCTGGAAACAATGATCATATGGCCTTCGGAATATTATTTATTTATTTGTTTATTTAAAAGCGACGTGGTTGCTTTATTTTCAAAGTGACAACATCAGTGGGTCCATCCCTAGCATCTTCACAAATACTCCATCACTCTGGAGAGAATGAGAAACGATGGACAAAAAAGGGTTGGCGTTGCAATAGAGAGAGTGTGAAATGAAAACTTCCTAAGACAAATCTGAATTTCGGTTGGAATGAAAGCTTTAGGGCTGGGCAGTTTTCGATATTTTGAACCTGCTTTCTGGGAAGTGACACATAGCAGGAAATATTTTATTTTGTTCTGTATTGTAGAGGAAAGAGGGAATGGCCTTGAGGGACAGGAGGAAGAGACGCTACCTTGACAACAGTCAGATAAAAATGTTCTGAGAAACCTGAGAAAGTCAGTTTGGTTTAGTGGTTAAGGTGCTGGGCTAGAAGCCAGGAGACTGAGAGTTCTAGTCCCGCCTTAGGCATGAAAGCCGGCTGGGTGACCTTGGGTCAGTCCCTGTCTCTCAGCCCTAGGAAGGAGCCAATGGCAAACCAGGAGACTGAGAGTTCTAGTCCCGCCTTAGGCATGAAAGCCGGCTGGGTGACCTTGGGCCAGTCACTCTCTCCCAGCCCTAGGAAGGAGCCAATGGGAAACCAGGAGACTGAGTGGTCTAGTCCCGCCTTAGGCGTGAAAGCCGGCTGGGTGACCTTGGGCCAGTCACTCACTCTCAGCCCAACCCACCTCACAGGGTTGTTGTTGTGGGGAAAATAGGAGGAGGAAGGAGTATTAGGTATTGTGTAGTCCTTGGTGCTCTCTGAGCCTTGCAGACATTTCATTGCTAGACTAGGCAACATCTTCAGTGTGAAAAGGGAGTGGGACTTGCTCTCTGCTTATATGCCATGGCTTGTCCTGCTTGTGTTGGTGGAGGTGTTGTTCTCTCCTTAGGAGTTCCTTGATTGGGCTGTTATTATTAGGTATTAGGTATGTTCGCTGCCTTGAGTTATTTATAAAAATAATAAAGGCGGGATAAAAATAAATAAAAAATAAAAAATAACTCAGACAAGAAAGACCCCCCCCCCTAGTTCTCACGATGATAAAGGGAGGGAGGGGAAGCACATTCAGAGTTGCAAGATTCTGTTACTATAGCTTTCCCGTAAAAGTAGTACCAACCTACATGGCATTGCTTTTCCTTGGAAGGGCTGACATCTGTTTCCCATTTTCTCATGTCGCTTGTTATATCCAGATATTTCTGCTTAATAATATATCCTTTTTGGTTCTCGGTATTATTTTAATGTTAATGTTATTTTAACACTATTTATTTAAGTGTTATTTTAACACTATTTAACACCACCTATTTCCCCCCCAGAAAATGCTCCAATACTTTGCTTCCAACATAGCTGGCTTTCATTGTTATGATACTCCTTTGCTGTTACGATGGCTTTGAATACAGACAATGCATTCTCTTTCAGTTTACGATTATTTCAAAAGTTTGACAATTTTCGAATCCTCGTATGCGGGGGAGATGGAAGTGTCGGCTGGGTGTTGTCTGAAATTGATAAACTCAACCTACACAAACAGGCAAGTGTCTTTTCTTTTCAAGAGGAGTAAAGAGAGATTTGTTTTTAAGAAACTGGAAAAACAATGTATCGTGATTATAATTAAACATTGCCATAGATATCAAGTTCAAACAGAGTAACTTTTGTCTTCCTTTCAGTGTCATTTGGGAGTGTTACCGCTTGGGACGGGAAATGACCTTGCTCGTGTCCTTGGCTGGGGAGGATCATGTGATGATGACACACAACTTCCTCAAATTCTAGAAAAGCTAGAACGGGCTAGCACCAAAATGTTAGACAGGTAAGAAAGCTCCTTCTCTGTTTGTTTTATTTAGGGTAGTCAAATCTTTCCATGATTTCGAACCCTGCGTGACGAGGTGAGCTCTCGTTGCTAGTCCCAGCTCCTGTCAACCCAATAGCTCGAAAGCCTAGTAAGTAGATAAATGGGTACTACCTTAAGTGGGAAAATTTGCTGGCGTCCTGTCGGGAAGTTGGTTCCACTGGAGGAGAAAAGGAGAAAAGATCGGAGGAAGATCGAATGGTGGCGGTGACAACGGACCCGGAAGTAACATCTACAGGACGTCAGCAGCCGGCTCAAGGCATCTTGGGAATTGTAGTCTGGAGCCTTAGAAGAGCCGGTTCCCTTACCCCCTCTCCTGGTGCGCGGGTTAATAACACTGTATAGTTGGTGAATTGTATAATATGGAAAAATGTATATGTATGTAAGCCGCCTAGAGTCCTCCATTAGGGAGGGGATAGGCGGGGTATAAATATAACAATAAATAAATAAATAAATGATTAACATTCCTTCTCTGTGAATAATTCTGCTTCTGAATTGGTTCTTTTGTGCGCTGCATCATTGGGGTGCCCGGAACATTTTTCAGATGGAGCATCATGTCATATGAATTGAGATTCCCATCAAAGCCATGCATTCTTCCAGTTACTCCCGAAGAAGACTCTGAGGAATGTCAGGTAAATCTAAATTTTGGGATGTAATTAAATTATATAAAATCTAATTTGGATGTGTTTAAACTGTGTAACACTCCGTCTGCCTCTCATCCCCCCCCTCTCTCCACACACACACACACATACATACTTAGATGAAAGTGCTTCTGAATTCAAAATACTTACTCTTGATTAATTATGCATAGGACTTCAGCAAATGAGTAAAGGGAAGAACTTGCAATAATACCATTAATGAGATCCAGAAATGTTACACTGTTCCATTTAATTGAAGCCATATAATTTAGTTGGAAAAATGCATTGATATTGTAATAAGAATAATTGCAAGCATTTTCATTCAGTGCTTAATTCCTGAAATGCAGGAGGAAGAGAAGGTCCCCCCCCCCCCCGCAATAATTATGGGAGAACTTAGAACGCCCGGCTGCCTTGCATTCCCTGAGAATATGGTTAGAGAGGAAGATGTTGTTGAAAGCAGGTAGCTGAAACAGAGCCAGGGAAAGCTTCATGGGAACAGGCCCTTCTCTAGTTACCTTTCACATTTTTGTAGAGGAGACACCCTTTGGTTTCATGAAGATTGGAATCCTCAGTGAGAGGAGAGTCTCCATCATTGGAGAGTAAGGCTACCAGATCTATACTGCAGTCTACACCACATTCTGGGTGGCAGCAGAGAGGTATAAAGCACTCTGTTGCTGCCATCCTGTGGTCATCTGGATTGTTGTAGTCTGGATATGGTAACCCTACATTTGCCAATGCTTCTGTGAGGCTTACTACAGAGTAAGCACGTGCAGATTTATGCTGGATGAGGCCAGAGTTTTGATGTCTCTTTTTTCTCTGTATAAGTGTGCGTATGTGTAAGTGCAAGAGAGTAGTTTGTGTATGCAGATGGGATCAATTAACTTTCAGTAAAAAGGTAAAGGTTCCCCCCGCACATTTGTGCAGTCGTGTCTGACTCCAGGGGCCGGTGCTCATCTCCGTTTGTTAGCTGAAGAGCCAGCGTTGTCCGAAGACGCTTCCACGGTCATGTGGCCGTCATGACGCGCGCGGAACACTGTTACCTACCCACCGAAGTGGTACCTATTCATCTCCTTGCATTTGCATGCTTTCGAATTGCTAGGTTGGCAAGAGCTGGGGCTAGTGCGGGAGCTCACTCCGCACGCGGGGCTAGGGATTCGAACCTCCGAACTTGCGATCTTCCGATCGACAAGCCTGGCGTCTTACCCGCTGAGCCACCACGCCCCTTTCAGTGGGGGTGCCTTATTTTACAGGCAGTTCATTAACTGATTAATTAATTTAATTGATAAAATTTAATTCAGTTAATTTAATGTTTTCTCCAGTACATATGAATATAAATATGTACTCGTGTCTTCTGCACATTTTTGTGGGATGAAAAATTTTCCAGGATTGGTTTTAGCAGGAAAGTATGTGGGTTGTTTGTAAACTTTTCTTCTGTCTAATCACTTTTTTAAAAGAATCATTTTAAATTTAGAATCATCTTCCTTTCGGGTATATCAGCATTTGTCTAAATGCATACATTGGACTCTTAAATTGATTAGCCAAATTAATCCCCTTGGTTCTGGCAATCAGACCATTTCAGGTAGGAGATGAAATAGATTCTGGACCACCAAAGCATATGTGAAGTTTTTATTATAAGATACCACTCAATCTTTTCTCATATGAGAACAAACTAATACAACTTGCTCCTGCTTCTAATTTCTTTGTGGTCTGTCCTACTGCCAGTGAAGAATCACAGGTTTGTCATGTTGCAACCACAAACCAGTCAAGATGGTAGTTTCAATCACAAGGTCATGGCCGCCATCTTTACTTTTTTAATCCATTCCACTGGACACTCCTGGATGGACCAGAAACATTTAGAGTCTATTTCTCTGTCTCTCTCTGTCTCTCTCTGTCTCTCTCTCTCACACACAGACACATACTGAAGCCTTTTTAAAAAAAAAATCCACTCCCATCTATACTAACCGGGCATCAATCATGAACTTGCAGCTGCTACTTCCACTTCAGAATAATAAATAGAAACTAGAACAAAGAACCAACGTTCCAGATTGACTCTTGAATGAATAGGTCAGAAGAAGTGAAGGTGTATAGGCACTTGCTTCTCTTATACTGCACTGTGTGTATAGGAGTTATAGCTAGGAGAGGTCAAATCTACATCTCACACCTGTTCTCCAACCCTGGTTTTGGTTTTTCAAACAACTTCAGACTTCCTGACAACAGCCAGGCCAAGATTAACCTAGTACTATACCTACAAGCAGAAGATAAGTCCTTAGGCACCTGAGTGAGTGAGTGAGTGAGTGAGTGAGTGAGTGAGTGAGTGAGTGAGTCTGTCTGTCTATCTATCTATCTATCTATCTATCTATCTATCTATCTATCTATCTATCTATCTAATCATTGATCATCTATCTATCATCTGTCTGTCTGTCTGTCTGTCTGTCTGTCTGTCTGTGTTTGTGTGTATGGTAAATACATATCTTTTATGCAGCTGCATTTAAGACCCAAAGCTTTTTTAAACTTTTATTTTCAGATGTCTGTGTATGAGGATTCAGTTGCTACACATCTGACAAAGATCCTTGATTCGGATCAGCACTCAGTTGTTATATCATCTGCCAAGTAAGTTCGATATATACAGAACTGCATGTGTAACAGTTTCTGTAAAGTGTGCTTGCATGCGGGCACGCTTTACTTGTAAATCCAAATTCTGATGCTGGCTTGATGAGCGTTATATAGATATATTTACCTGAAAGGAAGGTGACCCTGAATTTAAGCTAATTGCCCTCCCCACAAAGGAAGAGTAGATTAAAAAAAAACAGAGATTAAAACTCTAAGGGAATTCTAAGGGCCAGGACAAAAAAATAATAATTAATTGATAACTACTCATTAAAATTGCCTGTAAAATAAAGTTTCCCATTATAACAGTAATTCATTCCCTATCTGCATAAAACCATCCTGTCCTTCTTTCACAAATCACTCTTTCACACAGGAACACGCAAGGATGCACATCCAGCAGTAGTCAAACCTGAAAAATGGTGAATACGATGTGTTCCAAGCTCTACCGCTTTTGTATACATGTGCAACATTGAAAAGGGGCAGGGCATGATCATGACACTGTGTCTGCCATGTTGCAGATTCTGATCCCCTCCTGTGGATGCTGTTCTGCACAAATTTTAAACAATAGTTTGAATCTATTATAAAACGCAAATCCATTTACAGTAGGATACAAATCCATTTACAGTACAAAGGGATAAGAAACTTATAGACTCTTCATTATATTGCTTTTTCCCCTCTGGATTTCTTCGGGATTTTTTTCCAATAAGATTGTGATGGGCACACTCACAAACATGTTATGCTTGAGGATTGATGCTGAATTGACAGCAGATGTTTATGACGGAGGTTTTTTTTTTATTATTATTATTATTGTGGCAGAGGACTTTTTACAATGGCTTTACCGTAAGTAGTGATATATCCAGACTGATACAGTTGTCAAATTAAATTAGGAATGGAAATGATTATCCATATGCTTAAATTAGAGTTGGTGCATTAACTTTCTGAAGATAATTAAAAATGCTACTCTTCAGAAAATTAGCATTGCATAGCTATGGCGTTAAATTCGTTATAAAGACGTGCACATAAAGCTTAGAAGTCATGCATTATTACTTCCCCAAACTTTCAATACTTAATGACTAGAAAAAGAATTTTAGGACCTTCTTTTTTCTTCATCACATGAAGAACTAGATTTAGGGAAAATCATAAGATAAAAATAATGTTTTGTTGACTGTTAAAATTTACCATACAATTCTCTACATGTTGGAAGTTTTTAAAAAATTGCCTTCTATTTTGAAAAACTCTTTCCATCTGCCTTGACGTATGAAATCTTCCATTGGCCTTCTTTCTTCCAAAGCATCAATGCAGCAAGAGATTACTTGTGATCAATTGAGAATTTTATACCCTACAAGTGAAAAGCCCATGAGATCTCACACAAGGAACCTCTCCTTTCATCACCATCAAAGCCCAGAGCTGAGATGGAGACAGGACAAATGTTGGGCTACTTGCATCATGTCTGAGGACCACTTTTACCATCTGGCTCCATGTTGAGAGAAGAGAAGAGAAGAGAAGAGAAGAAGAGAGAAGAGAAGAGAAGAGAAGAGAAGAGAAGAGGAGAGGAGAGGAGAGGAGAGGAGAGGAGAGGAGAGGAGAGGAGAGGAGAGGAGAAGAGAGGGGAGGGGAGGGGAGGGGAGGGGAGAGGAGAGGAGAGGAGAGGAGAGGAGAGGAGAGGGGAGGGGAGGGGAGGGGAGGGGAGAGGAGAGGAGAGGAGAGAAGAGAAGAGAAGAGAAGAGAAGAGAAGAGAAGAGAAGAGAAGAGAAGAGAAGAGAAGAGGTCTTCTCTAGCACTGGACATACTCCCAAAACATTTGGAACAGGTGCATCTGGGGGCAGGATGAAAAGGGTCAAGATGGCAGTCCCAACCCTGTGACAGCATAACAAAGGGCTGGAGCATTGATCATGCAGTTGCAACCATCTTGGCTTTTTTACTTCCCTTCCAAATGCTCCTGTTTTGGAATCAGTGGTTCGGACCTCAGGTGAACCCATTAAAGTCCTAGTCCTTCTGTGTAAAAGCTGCCACTTGACATCAGTGAGTCAATTCCTTCTTTTTTCAGGCTCATGTGGAAGTCTGAAAAAAGTCGGGCTGCTTTGAGGAATAACAAGGAGGTGATGTGCTTGCATGAGATCAGAAGCACCCCTTCAAATAATATTCAAAGCTGCCCAGCCTGAATGCCTTCCTTCCTGACCCCAACTTAGACTTGTTTTAGGAAATTAGAAGCTCCTTATACTCTCTCTGTGCAACAGCAAGCCTTCTTCCTTATCATTCTTCATTCTCACATTGCTCCTGCGAGCTCCTGCTCCAGACAGAAGACAGAAGATTTGTGAAGATGCTAGTGCATTATTTGCTACAGTATGCTCATTTGGAAAATAAAAGCTTCCACTCAGGGTGGGCACCAACATAATTTCTGTTGCCTTAGCTAGGAGTAATAGCTGTAAAACCAAAGATGGGGAACATTTGTCCTACCCCCAACTCAGCTCTGGGCTTTGATGGTGAGGAAAGCAGAGATTGTCTGTATCTCTCTCATGTCTCTCATGGGCTTTTCACTTGTTAGATATAAAATACACAATCTTAATGGCTTCTTTATTAAATCATAAGTGGCTGAACTCAATTACTGCCTAATGCAAAATTAATGTTTTAACATCATCAATTCCCTTCTTGTTTTGGCATTTCTTTCTCCTTCTCAAAAGGATCTTGTGTGAAACCGTAAAAGGCTTTGTGGCCAAAATAGGGAAGACTTGTGAAAGACCAGTGGAAAACGCAGAAGCTGATGCCATGGCCATTAAAGTAAGAATTAAGACTGTTTTATTTTAAGGAATTATTCAGTATTTGATTGTTTGGATTTTTGTATCTATGTATTTTCCCAGCATCAGTATGTCCATTGTACACAGAATGTTTACAGTAACTATTGGAAGCCATCAGGTCTAAAGATGGTTTACGTTGGCATGACATTTTCATTTGGTGTCATTTTCAACGTGGTTTTGGGTGAGTTGAATGAGTCCCTCAACAGCTTTTTATACCAGTGACCCTGATCTTTTCCACCTGGACCTCCTGGTCTTGGGCGTCAGGAGCACATTTTGCAGTGGTTTCCATCCCGTTTCTTGTTGGGCACCTTGGCTTTTGGTCTGTGGTGTCCGCTAAAGTTCCTTGTTGCCCCTTTTGCGGTTCAGTATCTCATAGTCCAGAGCCTGGAGGATGCTGGCGGTACTCAGCTGTACCACCTCCTTCACTCTCTTAACTCCTAGAAAGCAGCTGATTTCCTTGGCCCTTGGCTGTGTCTGATAATGGTTTGGGTGAGGGTGAATAAGCTAGCATTAAACCTAAAAACAGGGCCCTTTAAGTCAGTAAGAAGCCAGGTTCAGGGATGCTATTCTAGATGGGGGTGCAATTTCCAGAAGAATATTGATGGAGAAGCAGGGTTTCAAAGGAGGGCAGTAAAGATGAACCAGGAACTTGAGGACATACCCTGTGAGGACATACCCTGTAGTAACCTGGGATGCTCTATCTAAAGAAAGAAGCCTGAGAGGAGACATGACATCAATGTTCGGATGCATCAAAGGGCGCCATAGCACTATTTTCCATGTCCATTTATTTCCACATCCAGACATAATGGATATACATTGGGTATACTTTATTTATTTATTTATTTATTTATTTATTTGTCACATTTATATCCCGCCCTTCTCCCCCACAAGGAGGGACCCTGGGCGGTTCACAATGAAAAGTTTAAAATCAATAAAACCCATAAATAACAATAATAATCAATAAAAATATCTAATATAGTCCGATCCAAGCAATGGTAGATCTTACTTATCCCATAGGTAGGTAAGGCTGGTCAAGGCAGATCTAAGAGACCAGACAACCCCAAGACTAGCTGTTCCCCTCCCCTCCCCAACCATGGTGACAGAACCAGGTCTTTAAGGTTTTTCTAAAGTCCAGGAGAGAGGGGGCCACTCCTCATTACCTAAGGGGGCGCGACGGCTCAGCAGTTAAGACACCAGGCTTGTCGATCGGAAGGTCGCAAGTTCGGAGGTTCGAATCCCTAGCCCCGCGTGACGGAGTGAGCTCCCGCACTAGCCCCAGCTCTTGCCAACCTAGCAATTCGAAAGCATGCAAATGCAAGTAGATAAATAGGTACCACTTCGGTGGGATGGTAACAGCGTTCCGCGTGCGTCATGCCGGCTACATGACCGTGGAAGCATCTTCGGACAACGCTGGCTCTTCAGCTAACAAACGGAGATGAGCACCGGCCCCTGGAGTCGGACACGACTGTGCAGGGGAAAACCTTTACCTTTACCTATACATTACCTAGATTTCATTTAAATGTGCGGCAAAATTCCTGATGGTAACAGTGGAGCACTCTACCTATGGAAGTTGTGGATTCTTCATCTCTGGAGGCTTTTAAGGATAATGTAATTGTTTTCCTGCATATTGCAGAAAGTTGGACTTGAAGATCCTTGTGACCCCTTCAAACTGCACAATTTTATGATACCTCCTTTGAGAAGAGGCTTGTAATCTGGTCGTGTCCCCGAGAGTTGCCTTGGGTGGCCAGTTAGCAGTAGTGGCAAGGAGTGTGTTTGCACAACTGTGTGCCTTACCATAGTTGACCTTAGCTGCAGTCAGAGTACTCTAGTGCAATCCAGTCCTGAAGAGGGTCTAGAACAGAGCTTTCCAAACTTTTCATGTTGGTGACACACTTTTTAGACATGCATTATTTTGCGACACACTCTTACAGCAGGGCACAAGGCAGGCACTAGGACCTGCGTGGAATCACAGCAGGTTTGGAGGCAGCAAGGCACAAGGCAGGCACTAGGACCTGCGCGGAATCCTGGTAGGGCAGGTTTGGAGGCAGCAGCAGCTGCGACACACCCAGACACTGCAGCCGACACACTAACGTGTCCCGACACACAGTTTGGAAAGCTCTGGTCTAGAAACTCCACTTGGTGCCCAACAAAGCAGTTAAATGTTTATGTGTTTTCAAATGGGATTCTAATGGTTTTGTAGCATGTTCTGTTTTCTTATATGCTAGCTGTTCAAGATTCTTGGAAATGGAGCATCCTGAGCCAAAAGAAATAAATGAATGTAAGCTTCATTTGGTGCAGAACATGGCAGCCTGTTTCCAGATCAGGGGTGGTGGTCATGGCGGTGGGCGCCATTTGCTGATTTCCAATTCTGGAAAACTGGTGTGGTATTAATCAGCAAATAATAATAAACATGTGGGTGTGATGACAGGAGGTCCATTCCTGCAAACATTTAGAACTAAATCTATGGCTAATAATAGCTGTGAAATACGGTCTTTTTTTAAAGACGATAACTTCCATTGTAAGACTGCAAGAATAGTACAATCCTGCAATGTTTATTAAGAGATGAAACTGGTTGGATACCTTGCGAGAATTTAGCTCTGCATTTTGACTAAATCGCTCCATTGAAACGGCTCTAGAGTAGATTAGAGTAATCTGCTTTGTTTAAACTGTGGGAGACTTTTCCAAAGATTGTTCCAGTACCTACAAGTGTCTTTGTATTCCTTTATAACTTTGTTAGTGTTCCGAACTGAATGAGAAGTTAAGCCAATTGCTCCAGGCTCTCCATGCTGAAACCCAGGTTAGTCCGAGCCTCCCCCACATGGCTTCCCCCATTGTAGAAGAAGAAGCCGACGAGTCATCGAGTGAAGAATCTTTGTCTGATGCCAAAGAACAGTTGACCGAGAGCAACGCAGCTTCTCCCACACAACAGATGTTCAAGTCACGGGAGCAGTTAATGCTACGAGCCAACAGTTTAAAGAAAGCTCTGAGACAGATCATTGAGCAAGCAGAAAAAGGTGAGCTAGGTGAAGAAAACTCAGTTTGCTAGCTGTGCTTGTGGTGATGTTTTGTTGATGGAGGGCTAAACCCCTGTTGACTGGTACAACAGCAAGGCTAATCTCTCACTCTCTCCTCCTTGGCTTGCATGCACCCTCTAGCATATCTGCAAGGAAGGGTTTGAAAGTGTTTGCGTCCATGATGGAGAAACTGCAGCTTGCTGTATCATCTGGAACTTATGAACTGATTTTAACAACGGTTTAACAATGGTTTGGTCAGCTTCAAAGCTAGGCTGACCATATGTCCTGTTTTGAACAGGACAGTCCCGTTTTTTAGCATTTTTCAACCGTCCCGTCGTTTTGATAAAAATCTCAATTTTGTCCCATTTTTTAAACCCGGCGGGAATGGCGCGGAAGGAGGATTCGAGCCGGAGCTGCCGATTGGAGGCAGCCTGGAAGAGGCAGCCTGGAAGAGGAAGTCTGAGAGGCAGAGAGGAGGGTGGACCAGGGGGCAGGGTTTGCAGGCGGGAACCAATCGCGCGGACCAGGGGGCAGGGTTTGCATGCGGGAACCAATCGTGCGGACCAGGGGGCAGGGTTTGCAGGCGGGAGCCAATCGCACGGACCGGGGGCGGTGTTTGCAGGCAGGAGCCAATCACACGGACTGGGGGGTGGGGTTTGCAGGCGGGAGCCAATCACACAGACTGGGGGCGGGGTTTGCAGACGGGAGCCAATTGCGCAGATAGGTGGGCGGGGACCCATGTCTTTTTCATGAATATGGAATATTACATAAGACCCCGTCCCGTTTTGCCATCCCAATGTCCTGTTTTTGTCTCAAGGAAACATGGTCAGCCTATTCAAAGCATGCAGTCTGAAACTAGGATGTTTCAAGGACAGACCAAATCAGAGTTCATAGTTTATGTAAGCTGGATGTAGAAACTGCCCCACTACCCCAAAGTGTTTGCTATGCCAAACCATGGTTTCATGCTATGTATGAACACAGCCAAAGGATTCAACTTCCACTTTATATAAAGCAGGCCATCTGAAATTGCAACACACTTAGATGGTTCCATTTTCTTTCCTGTTTTTAATCACTCCCCAAATATAACTTGTACAGTTCAAAGTATCTTTATGGAAATGCAAGAAACTGTGAATCTTCAAAAAAAAAAGTGGGCCTAAGGGGGGCGTGTCAAAACAGTCAAGATGGTAGCTTGGGGAGCCTGGGAAGATTAGGCAGGGGCAGGGCTTCAGTTGCGTGGTCTAGCCAACTTGTTGGTTTCTTGGCACCACCATGCGCCTCCCCTAATCTCCCGCTGCATCCACTGCCTATTGCATTTGGCTCTGTTTGAGCTGTGTCCTGCTTCTTCTTTTGAAAAGGAGACACCAAGTGTAGTAGAAACTGGCTGTAGCTGGGCTTCCTGCTTTCTTGCTAGAAGGTAACTGGCACAGTTCTCCTTTTCAACACCGCAGTGGGAGGATCTTTTGACCCGACGGCTTTCCTCCCTTCGCCTAAAGCAGCAGGAAGTGTCTTCGAAGACGTCCCTGCTGCAGATCCTGTAACAGTGGCCATCAAGCAGAATCATTCCTGTCAGGGAATGTCAAGTGCAGCTTTGAGACCTCTGCGCTAGAGAAGATGGGAATTCACCGCCCCTTGCTTCCTTCTGCATGGAGAAAGCAGAAGATGGTAGGGGGAAGATCCTATACTCAGGGGATAAAGCTTTCCATCTTCACACCCTGCCTCTCCTCCGTCATCCAGCCCTTTGGATGGAGGAGGGATCCATCTGACCTGTTTTCCCCAGATTTAATTGATGGCTCTGGCTGTTAAGAGTCAGAGATATAGAAACATACATTTGAAAAATTCAGGATCTATTTTTCTGGTGTCATGCTTCTTAACAAAGAGCCTTTTCCCCTTATCCCTTTTTGTTGAAAATAATTTGTTTCTTTCCCGCACTTTCTATTTGTCTGCTTTTTGCAAAGATAATGACTTTAAAAAAAAGTATCAGCACAGGCAGTTCTACAAAGTCAAAATCAGTTTGCTCAGGAGTTGACATCCAGCAATTGAAACTAGGTCAGAGATAATTTCTAAGAAGAAGAAAGGAGGGAGCTGACCTGATTATCTTTACCAGGGGATAAACAGAGGGAGGAATGCATGTTAATTATTTAATGGCACTTCTTTCAAAATGGGAGGCACTGGGGAAAAGTATTAGAATTATGGAATTCTTTGATGATCATTGGGGGAATCTAATCATGACAGCAAAGGTACATAAAAAATACACAACTATCTCATCAGTTTTTCCTGCAGAAAAACTAAGTACGTAGAGCCACATGCAGAAGATAGATAATAATTCCTTCTTCTTCTGTCTCCAGCTAATTCTAATAATTAATAATAGCATTTATGCATATGTATCTGGTGTTGTAGTTGTGGATGAACAGAACGCGCATAGTGAAGATCAAATAAACCAAGCCACTATGGAATATAATAAGGAATTAGATGAGTCCAAGGAAGAAAAAGACGAAGACACAAAAGAATATGAATTTCATCCAAGTAAGTAACCGTAAAATGATATTTGCACGAGAATTCCAAATGTGGATTAGGAGTTGACTATATAATCTAATTGGTGCACTTTTATTAAAAGCAAATATAAAATGCACAACAGAACTCATTGGATCACCCCTATACTACAGTACTGTTTCCTTTTAGAAATGACAGCTTTTAATTTCATTTGAATGTTTTCTCCTGCATGCAAACTTCTGCTGTAAGTTGGGCTCAGCCAAAGCTGTTATGTGTGGTTTCTGTTTTTTTTCCCAATGACTGTACAAGTTTCTGTCTTCATAACTAATTGCATCTTTACTTGAGTCTACAAACCAACTAGCTGGGGCAACTCTGTAGCCCCTTCTGAAAAAGAAAACGAATCTCCAGCCATACTGGTTTGTATAACTAGTGTGCAAAGCATTCGTACAGCATTCCAAAGCTGGATTGATTGATTTTACGGGGCTTATAGCTTGCTCCGATTGCAAATGACTCAGAGCATATAAGGACAAGAAAAGCACTTCTCCTCCAAGTGCTTAAAGCAGCTGCATCTTTTTCCAGAGCTGCACGGCTGCTCCAAAGGCTGTCCCCTGGGTGTTGAATGCTCAGGCAACACTTCCCCTGAAACCACAAGCAAAATGGTTACAGGTAGTCCTCGCTTAACGACCACACTTGAGGCCGGAATTTCGGTTGCTAAGCGAAGTGGTCATTAAGTGAATCCAACCTGACTTTACGACCTTTTTTGCAGTGCTCATTAAGCAAATCACTGCAGTCGTCAAGCGAACCACGTGGTTGTTAAGCAAATCATGCAGTTCCCCATTAATTTTGCTTGCCAGAAGCCGGCCGGGAAGGTCGAAAATGGCAATCAGGTGACCACAGGATGCTGTGACGGTCATAAATGTGAACCGTTTGCCAAGCGCCCAAATCGTGGTCACGTGTTGTTGGGGACGCTGCAACGGTCGTAAGTGTGAGCACCGGTTATAAGTTGTTTTTTCCAGCACCATCGTAAATCTGAACTGTCACTAAACGAATGGTCATTAAGTGAAGAATACCTGTAGGCTGTGCCTACATGCAGGTCTAAACTCCTCTTCTATCCACCTTCTGGATATGTTTAAAATCAACAGCCAACTTGACTTTTTTGGTGGTGGGGTGGACCACTGAAGGAGTTGAGTCTGATACAGGAGTGTCTCTAGGGGGACGGTAAAGGAAACTCAAGATGGTGGCCATGACACCTTTTTACATGCTTCTTTTGACACATACAACCTGCGGATGCCCCTGGTTTGATCTCCCCCCCGTTTAGGAGAGGCTCAGAACATTTCTTCTTTCTTAGCCCTTTGGGGGTTTTTCAGAGGTCTGTTTCTGGCAGGGGTGTCCCCAGGGTGTGTCAAAAAAGTGAAGACGTCAGCCATGACAGTGCAATTGAAGCTCCGCCTGCTTTTTTACATGCACCGCTCGCAGCTCCTACCTTGACTTTTTCGACCATATCCTACGAACACCCCTGGTCTGGGTCCAAATAGTTATTGGATTTGGATTTTATTGTATATGGATCTTTGTAAGATGCCTAGAGTCACAACACAGGAGCGGGCCGTGTGCAAATGCATGTATAAACAAACAAACAAAGAAATTTTGGCTAGCATTTGACTACATTAGGATTATACCCAATAAACGTGGGACACAAGACATGTAAGCATCCAAGAATCCATGGCTTTCCTCTTCTCTAGGCAGCCTTGAAGAGGAGAACGTGTTGGAACATTTTTATAAGAGAAACCAAAAATAAGCAAACAATGCACTCCAGTTGGATCTAGTATAGTTTTATTTCAAAGAGAATATTTGTAGCTCAGGGTTGAACTGTGGAGTCCTTTGTGCTCTCTGAGCCTTGTTGTTTTCTTTGCAGACGTTTCATTGCCAGGCTAGGCAACATCTTCAGTGCGAAAAGGGAGTGGGACTTGCTCTCTGTTTATATACCCTGGCTTGTCCTGCTTGTGTTGGTGGGGGTGTTGTTCTCTCCTTAGTAGTTCCTTGATTGGGTTGTTGTTTGCTACTTGGTTGATTGACTGAGTTAATAGTTCCTTGATTAGGGTCTATTGTGCTGTTTGATTGTTCCTCTGGTGCTAAACTTGGTGTTAATCTTTGCATATCTGGGTGATGATTGCTGGCAAGGAGGTGTTCTGGTCTTCTGGCTTTTCTATTGTCTCTTATGAATGGTATGTGGCAAACAACAGTCCAATCAAGGAACTCCTAAGGAGAGAACAACACCTCCACCAACACAAGCAACAGAGAGCAAGTCCCACTCCCTTTTCGCACTGAACATGTTGCCTAGTCTGGCAATGAAACGTCTGCAAGAAAACAACAAGGCTCAGAGAGCACCAAGGACTCCATAGTTTTATTTGTTTTCAGATACCATATTCTCAGGTGACATCAGAATTATTTTTAGCTTTATGAAATGCAACCAACTGTCTCTCAGTTTAAAAAGAGAGAATCATCCCAGAAAGAAGATCTAGAAAGAGTGGGTTTCCATCAACCTGCTCGCTGGATTCATTTCCTGCAGGGAGTCTTGAGTCTGACATCATCCATTGCGCTATATAGGAGAAGCTCGTTCCTCCTGTGCTCCTGAGCAGGGAAAAATCTCCCCCCTTTGCTCCAAATGGAACTTTCCCTTTGGGATAGATTCACAGCAGATACCCCATGCCTTTCCCAAATGAGGAACATGTGAGATAGTAAGGTATCCCACAAAGATGCCTTCCCTGATTAATCAAGGGGCAGTGAGGCTCCCACAACGGTTTGCTCCCCAACTAGGAATATATGTGCTAGATCAGAGCTTTCCAAACTTTTCATGTTGGTGACACACTTTTTAGACATGCATCATTTCACGACACACTCTTACAGCAGGGCATCATTTAGCGACACACTCTTACAGCAGGGCATCATTTAGCGACACACTCTTATAGCAGGGCACAAGGCAGGCACTAGGACCTGCGCAGAATCACAGCAGGTTTGGAGGCAGCAAGGCACAAGGCAGGCACTAGGACCTGCGTGGAATCCTGGCAGGGCTTGGAGGCAGCAGTAGCCGCGACACACCCAGACACTGCAGCCGACACACTAACGTGTCCCGACACACAGTTTGGAAAGCTATGTGCTAGATGAATCAATAGAGAAGCGACACCAGTCCTTCTCTGATTGGGGAAAGTTCAAGGCAACTCCTGGGGGAGGGGAAAGACAAGTGTGGGCATAGGAATGCAAGAAGATCGATGCTGGACCAAGAAAGGCCTCACCTAGTCCGCCATTTTGTTTTACTGATATCCAATGGTACATTTGAGATGCTCCCAAACATGGACAAGGGTGATGGCCCATTTCTGACGACCCAGAAAGGAGTATACGTAGATCTATGAAGATTAATAGCCTGGCGTAGTTGAATTCTCCATGGATTTACGTGGTCCCCCTTGAAAACCATCAAAATTGGTCAAGATCCCCACATATGATGGCAGGGAATTCGATAAGGGAGGGGTGGCAGTGGTGGAAGAGAAGTACCTGCAGTAGGTCCATGGCTCCTCCTGCCCCATTGTTAAAATCTAACCTGGTTTCTATGGTTTTTGTCCTAGCATGATGATCATTAGTTTGGGTTTTGTAAATGATGGCTTAGCTTGTTGCATGACCATCAGTCAAGCTTAAAGCCAGGCTGGTGGGATACGTTGCTCTGTAGGAGTACCAACCTGCACTCAGGAGATTTCATGGAGAAGTCAAGAGTGAGGGTTGGATACATCAGGAGTTTTGATTATGATTCTAAGGAGTCCTCGTGAAGATGAAGATCCACTTCTACAGTCTAATAATATCTTATCTAGGGCACCATAATTCAAATTCAGAGTTATTCTCTCCCACCCGTTCATTATAATGGATTTCTTGCAGCCCTTTCTCAGGTTCATGGCACCTCCACCGTGTTTGTACAATGGACTTGTAGCTCCCAGGTATTTTGCTCCTCGCTTTGCCAACGTGACCCTCAGAGCACCATGGCTTTCTGTGAAACGGTGAAGAACCAGCCAAAAAAAAAACAAGAGCAAAGAATTCCAAGGAATTATGATGCATTCTTTGACGAAGCACTGTTTATTGTGTACTTGAATAGCAAAGGACAGAATACAACTTGGTAATTTGCATCTTTCGAAATCTCTCTCTCCCTCTCTCTTTTCAAAAGAGGCAAATTACCAAATACACACACGCACACGCACACACACACACACACACTTTGTTTGCTTAAAATATTACATACAGCTACAAGTTAAAAATGCTGAAAAGACCATTAAAGAATAATGGCATCTGGAAAGTAGTCATGGCAGTTTTTTTTTTTAAATAAAGCCATGTGTAATTTTGTCCTATTCTTTTCTTTTTTAATTGTCTTTTTCTCTTTTTAACTATGTAAACCACCCAGAGTCATTTGGGAGTCGGGCAGCCTTCCAAATCCAATAAATAAATAAATCCAATAAAATAAATAAGTAATCCCCATACAATAAATAAATAAATCCAATAAAATAGATAAGTAATAATGATAATGAAGTAATTGTTCAGTGTTTGCTTTGGTGTAAATGATTATTGATATAAGGCAATCTGTACTTTCAAGATGTGTGTAGCATGCAAGGTTTTTTTTAATAAAGAAATTGAGGATTAACATATTGAAATGTTTTAAAATCTGTTTTACTTCCTATGAAGGAAAAAGGCCCTATGAATTCCTAAAATGAAATATAGAGAAAAGCTTCCAGTAGGCAAATCCTAGTGGTTGCTATGGCTCATTTATATAATTTTTACATGTAAAACAAAAGTATATATTTTCCCTCTCTGACCAGTTAAAACTGCCCCCAAATCTCCAGAAGGACAGAGAAGTCGCATTCCTTCACATGCCAGTTCTTTTTCAGCCCCAGCCGGTGTTGCCAGCAAGGAAAACCTTCCAGTCCTGAACACAAGAATAATTTGTCCAGGTAATGAGGATTTCATAATTTGTTTTTTTTGTTTTTTTTTTTGGAGAAGTGAATTGGAACCAGGCCAGATTCAACCCATGTACCACTTGTGGCCTGGATGGAGTTAGAGGATAGGGGCAAACAGAGAAATCCTACTTTGGTATCAATCATGTAAAGGTAAAGGTTCCCCTCGCACATTTGTGCAGTCGTGTCCGACTCTAGGGGCCGGTGCTCATCTCTGTTTGTTAGCCGAAGAGCCAGCGTTGTCCGAAGACGCTTCCACGGTCATGTGGCTGGCAAGACGTGCGCAGAACACTGTTACCTACCCACCAAAGTGGTACCTATTCATCTACTTGCATTTGCATGCTTTCAAATTGCTAGGTTGGCAAGAGCTGGGGCGAGTGCGGGAGCTCCCTCCGTCATGCGGGGCTAGGGATTCGAACCTCCGAACTTGCGATCTTCCGATTGACAAGCCTGGCATCTTTTCCCGCTGAACCACCACGCCCCTTTTATTATAATCAATCATGAGAAGACCATTATTCCTTGAATCCTCCTGCAAGGAGAAAGTTCTCTCTAGAGGGGCTCTAGTTCTCAATTTTCCTGAGTCTAGAGAAGGTCTTCTGGTACACATCTTCCCTTACTTGAAGGGAAGCACATGAGATGACCTAGCAGAATCCACCGTGCCTTTACCATTCAAGGAATGGACAGGAAGCACTTATACTTGTTAATCCAATTCCTTCTTCCCCAGGAAATTTACATGCTGGACAAACTAGCAGTGTAGGATGGGACCAGTCTTGTTGAAAGCCTCATGAGCTGGAAGGTTCCCTTTGCAGACTCAAGTCATCCTGTTTTTGAGGAAGTTCTCATGATGAATTGTTTTGATTGCTACCTTCTTCTGGAGCAAGGAGGAAGAACGGAGATGCAGTAACAGACAGGATCACTGTAGAAAACAGAGCGTTCAGTAGAAAAAGAGGCTTATTTTCTTCTCACCAGTTCTGAAAGTTAGGTTCCCTACTGTTTCCAACAAATAGAAGAGAGATTTTGGAAACCTAGAACATGAAACGTCTAAGAAGGTTCTCAGTCATCCAGGTGGAACAGTCTGTGGCTTGAATCATGTCAACTGGATTTCTATTTTCTTAGTGGAAACGTTTCACTCCTTATCCAAGGAGCTTCTTCAGTCTGAGTAAAGTTAGTAAGGGAATCCTTAAATAATTTAAGGATTCCCTTACTAACTTTACTCAGACTGAAGAAGCTCCTTGGATAAGGAGTGAAACGTTTCCACTAAGAAAATAGAAATCCAGTTGACATGATTCAAGCCACAGACTAGAACATGAAACATTTTCATCTCTGATATTTCCTCATGGAAACTGTTGACTGAAATGCTTTATGAGGCGAGGTTTCACCTGCCCTTTCCTGTGAAATGATTCCCAAGTGGCCTAAACATGCATAATAGATAATTACAGCATGTATTTTTTCCCCTTTTCCAATCAGGTCTAAGAGCCGGCCTTGCTGCTTCTATCGCAGGAAGTTCTATTATCAGCAAAATGTTTCTAGCGAATATTGACCCCTACGGTGCCACCCCTTTCATCGATCCTGATCCAGAATCACTGTAAGAAAGAAGTTTAATTCTTGCTCTTTTCTCATTTAGTGGGCACTCTTTTTTTTACAGTATTAATATTCAGTACTGTATGCCATGCGTTACATGAAAAAACATATAAATGGCAGAGGCCTAAGCCATTTTCATTTCCAATGAGGATAGTAGAGTTGTCTGCTCCCTGGTGGGCTCTTCCTACTCAAAGCAGAAAGACAGAACTTCTGATTAGTGTAGGGGGGGGGGGGAAAGGTATATTAATTCTTTTGTTTTAAACAAAAGGGCTACAGTCATATCAGCAAAGTGCATACAGGTAGTCCTCGACTTACGACAGTTCGTTTAACGACAAATCGAAGTTACGACGGCCTCTGAATTGGAGCTTTACGGCCTGTAAAGCACTTCTGAGTGTTGCAAAACATTGCACCCCCCCATGGTCACATGATCGCATTTCGGACACTTGGCAACCGGCTCGCATTTATGACTGGTTGCAGCGTCCTGCAGTCGTGTGATCGCATTTTGCAAAGTTTTTTGCTGTTTTTCGGCAAAAAATGCCCATTTGGTAAGCTGGTTTCGCTTAACGACCGCAGTGATTCACTTAACGACCCATGATTCATTTAATGGCCACCGTAAAAATGGTCATAAAATCGGGTTCGGTCGCGTGGTGACTCAACTTATGACCGCAGTAACTTAACGATGGAAATTCCGGTCCCAATTGTGGCCGTAAGTTGAGGACTACCTGTATAGTTCCTAGAGTCCTCTACTCTTACACAGTTTTAACAACGAGGAACAGGGAATTGGCAAGGTTTGGGGAGAGGTGTCCTCCTGCTATGGAATTCTCATGGAATAGCTTCTTTGCCTCTCCACCTATTAGAAAATAGTGGAAGGGTTAGACCTTGAGTGGCCCAAAGAGAATCACAGCATCTGTTTTGTGACTAGTGTAGGTAGACATACTTAGAGCTCATTTACTACCTCTGTGAGATTAGGAGTAGCCACCCAACCTTCACAGTACTAATCAGAGGTTACAATGGAAGCAGTAAGGGGTGTTGTGATGTACATGGTGTGCTTTTGAAGGCAAGGAAGAGCCTTTTTGAAAGCCAAGGTGCCTTCCCCATTTATATAACACATAGTAAAGAAATGTCAGTCTTTACTGAGGAAATGGATGGTCTAATGTTGATATGTTTTTCTAGAGCATATACAGTAGTGAGCATGCTGCTGCTGAGAGCTTTCAAAATAGTGCACTTTATTGAGAGTTAATTGGGTAACTATGTCTTATAGAAGACATTGGAGGAGGAGAAATACACAGTGGTGTCACTTCCAGATCTTGCTTGAAAAGATTAAAAATACAGAAGGAACAGACTTAGGACAAGATACATCATATGGGCAGTATAACATTAGGGCTTTCAGTATTCTAAGTAGAAAAGGCCATGACATCTCTGTATAGAATTCATGCCCTGAGAAACTCATTCATTTCTAAACTTCCAGGATTTGGACAACTGTGATGGTTATAATTGTCTTTCAGATGTGTGGCCAGTGACTAGGGCATCTAGGACAGAAGGACAGGAGATAATGGAGTAAGATTCTCAGTAGTAGGGTTTTTTTCCCCCGTGTCAGAAGCACCAAGATGCTTTTGTAGTGAAGTAGTAGGTGATGAGATTTAAATGTCCTTCATCATGATAATCATGTTAGGACTGCAACAATCGAGATGACCACTAGATGCCAGCAAAGTTACAAGGAAACAATAATACTGTGCTGCCATCTGGTGGCCATCCACTGGTTTGCATTTCAGTTGCATTAGCCCTACTTTCATAGACACAGTAGCCCTACCTTTGTAGCTTGGCTACATATAAATTGAAGAGATAAATCAAAATAAATTGTCCCTCTCACCAATTAGCAAAAACAAAAACAAACAAAAAAAGGATTATGTAAATAAAGGAGGTGGGGATGGAATTTGATTTATCTTGTTTCTATTAAACACAGAAAACATGTACTTCTGGCCATTAGTACTTCTTATATTAAAGCTGAGGCATGCGTTGGAGGCAATTAATACATTCATCTAATCATATATTAGCTTAATGAAACAGGATATGAGTGAGGATTTTGCTAGACACACAGTGTTTTTATGAACTCCTTTGTTCCTGGAAGTGGGGAAAAGAACCAGGAAATTGTCATTACTTATAATTTCTCTTTTTATCTGAACCGTCGGAAAAATATAAACTATGTCAGTTTCCTATCCTGGTGTGTTTGACCATAACTGGTTTATTATTTTGGCTATTAACCATAATTTCTGGTTTAGATGAAATGGGAAAGTATAAGTCATTGATGAATTCCTAGTGTGCTATCTCAGACAGATGAAGGAATGAAAGGGTTCAATGCAGAAGATTTGTTTGTATTTCAGCATAATTTAGCAAGATCCAATGCTCTGAATTCTTCCAGCAGCTTGTATCTCGTGTTAGCTTTCTGCTAATGCGATGTGCTTGTAATTGTGTATAGTGAAGGCATGTGAAAGTTTTGTTATCCTGAACATCTCATACAGTCCTCTGCACTATATCTCAGTCACAAAGAGTAGCTTTTTGAATTGGCATCAGCGTGAAGTGGGGTTAGCAACGGATTGTGGGATCAACATGTATCTGTGGTCCTGCCTTGTGGGAGCAGGTCTGCTTTCCACGAATGCAAAGCGATGACAACCACGGTACTGTATGCAATCCCGTAACTTTTCTCCTGCTTCCAATAGTAAGTAATTAGTAGGACTATGAAGCAATCTGGATTCAAAGGGGAAGAGGTAATTTGGATCATGTGAGGGTGTGTATGTCGTACCTGTCAACAAAATCTTAGAAAAGCAACATCTTCTCCTAGGTTCTCCTGGGTTCTTGATTTAAGAAGATGCCGATAGGTGCCATGTGAGTGATCCAAACCACTTCTTCCCCATTAGAATCTGGATCGCTATGCAACCCTAATATCCAATACTTACTTACCCCACTATGGTTACCCTTGCACGATTGGATAACAATGGCAGCAGTGGGGTACTCTAAGTAGGACGCTAGAAATGTGATCTTGTTTGTATACCTGTGCATGCTTCCTCTCTATTGTGCTATTATCAACAGTAGTTGTGCATTTGTGTACAGGGAAGGCTATTCAGAGAAGTGCGTCATGAACAATTATTTTGGCATTGGATTAGATGCAAAGATTTCATTAGAATTTAACAATAAACGGGAAGAGCACCCTGAAAAATGCAGGTGAGTTACTGTCTAGATTTGAATTAGTCCTTGCCTATATATTTGTACAAAATATTCCTGTGTGTGTGGTTTTTTTTCAACATCTAAGCAGGGGTTGGTGCCTTACTGAATGTGTTTGATCGGTTAATTCCATGCCTTTGTTTGATCACTGTGCTTTCACTTTTAGAAGTAGGACAAAGAACATGATGTGGTACGGAGTGCTTGGTACTAAAGAATTGTTACAACGGACTTACAAAAACTTAGAACAGAAAGTTCAACTTGAGGTAATGCTTGAATTCCCAGCCACTCAGTTGTCTAGTTTCCCCTGAGGCAAGATGAATCTCTGCCTTTTGATGCTTCGTGATATTTTGGTTTGATCTTTGTTCTGAAGGTCTACTTCACCTATTGACAATTGCCCCCTTGTGATGTAAGGATATCTCAGAATATATTAAAGCAGACAAAAGTCTAGCTGGGTATTAAACAACATACATTTATTTATTTATCCATCCATCCATTCATGTCATTTATCTACCATCTTGATCCACACGGACTCTAAGGGGTTTTATGAAAAATCTGTACATATAAAACAGGGTCTTTGGGTTCAAGGCAGAAATATTCTTGGTTGTCTCTGAAAGAGATATATGGTCATCTTTGAGATTGTCACCTGTGGGTTCTCTTAGATCTTTGAGTCTTTCAATTGTATTGAAGAGACTGTGATCTCTTCCAGCTGATCCTTCTGTGTTAACATATGGATCCTGTCTCTCAGCCCTGTCAAAAGGGAAGAATTTGGGGGTTACTGGAGGCTAGTGTAATAGGTACACCACTGCAGAGACACTGTTCTCTGCACAGTATCTTCAGGGTCAGAGGGCTGGGCTGTGTCTTCAGAAGACCTGGAAGGAATTGATTTTATCCTGCAATCCCTGGCCAGGTCTGAGACCTTGGTCAAGAAGCCCTACTCCAATTCCTTGGATCCATCACCCAACAATCTCTTTTCTAAATTCTATCATATCTGCAGTTTGGGGACCATTTTCAAAGACAGTCTGATGTCAAGCATATTACAATACTGAGTGTCACGAAGTGTCAGCCCTTCTCTACACAAAGCTACCTAATTTTGCTTATATAAGTTTATTTGTGGTAAAGAGATAATTCAGAACCAAATTTGGAACCAGAAGTTGGCTAAAGGTCTCGCTGTAGTCTCTGGCTTGCCTAAATAGAAGGCTAGAAGGTCTTTCCTATATTGGAGAAGTGTTTGTCCTTTTCTTCTGCGGGCATTGTATAATGGAAGACTTAATCTGAAGAGATTTCATCCACAATGTCCATGTATGAAACATGCATAGAACATCCTGGCTAAGCAGGGGAAGCTAGATAAGTTAGCCTTCAAGTCCAACCTATACCTGTGATTAATGGAAACTGCAGTGTATTTCTGGGGTTATTTATATAGGATTTTATACATTGCAGTGTGATGGACAATATATCCCTCTTCCAAGTCTTCAAGGCATAGCTGTTTTGAATATCCCAAGCTATGCTGGTGGGACTAATTTCTGGGGTGGAACCAAGGAGGATGATGTAAGTAACGTGCTCTTGCTCTTCAAGATACTTGCTTCCAAAATCCGATGAGCCAGGTGTTGATTATCAAAATGCAATTTGCATAAATACGGAAAATACTTTTTGTTAAGAGTTTTTTAAATACACTATATCCATTTCTTAAAGCATAGTTTTGCAAGACTTTTTTGAAGTCTGTTTGGTACCAACCACATTTTCATTTGGCATCAAGGAACATCAATGGTATTTCTAAAATGTATTCTTGAAAACAACATTATTGATAAAGGAAGTTACGGTGGCTAATCATCCTTATTACTCATGCACTCATCCAACCGAATCCCTAACCAAGCTTATTAAGGTGGTCTCTAGGATGGTGCTGGAGAGCTTCAGAACTGAGGACCATCATCCATGCTGAGGCTGCCTTAATAAGCTGGATCAAGATATCATGGACTTTGTTGTAAGTTATGGAACAATCTCAAGTTATAATTGGACCAAGGCACTGGATAGGAACCACCTATTCTTGACTTGGGTTTTGCTTCAGGCTGTAAAGGGGATGGCTTGGCTGTGGGGAGAGAGAGGCAGTTTGGTGTAGTGGTTAAGGCACCAGGCTAGAAACCAGGAGACTGAGGGTTCTAGTCCCGCCTTAGGCATGAAAGCTGGCTGGGTGACCTTGGGCCAGTCCCTGTCTCTCAGCCCTAGGAAGGAGCCAATAGCAAACCAGGAGACTGAGAGTTCTAGTCCTGCCTAAGGCATGAAAGCCGGCTAGGTGACCTTGGGCCAGTCACTCTCTCTCAGCCCTAGGAAGGAGCCAATGGCAAACCAGGAGACTGAGAGTTCTAGTCCCGCCTCAGGCATGAAAGCCGGCTGGGTGACCTTGGGCCAGTCCCTCTCTCTCAGCCAAACCACCTCACAGGGTTGTTGTTGTGGGGAAAATAGGAAGAGGAAGGAGTATTAGGTATGTTCCCTGCCTTGAGTTATTTATAAAAATAATAAAGGTGGGGTGAAAAATCTAAAAAAAAAAAGCTATTCTCATTTTCATTGCATTTTTGGCATTTTGAATAGCCCAAATGCTCTCGCATATTGATGAAGCATTCCAGTTCCGACATTGTTAATAGTAACTATTTCAAATATTTCAGTAGTGACCTTTAATATTGCAGTTCCGTTCCAAATGTCTACCTTCGCTGATATTTAAGAAATGCTGATTTATATCCTGGAGCCAAAGAGCTAATCCCTAAATGACATCAGTGCTGGAATGCAAATATTTAAATGTCACAAAGGGAGTCACAGAGCATAAAACATTTCTCTTTCCCCACCAGATATTTGGGGCACCATCGTTTGATGATAAAATCCTGGAGGTGGTTGCAGTGTTCGGCAGCATGCAGATGGCTGTTTCCCGGGTTATCAAGCTCCAACACCATAGAATAGCCCAGGTTTGTGCGCTGCCCAGGAGCAAGGAAATGAGCTGGTCTACTGTTTCAGCCAGCTGCAAATGAATCAATCACCTTTCTGTTTTCACTTCAAGTGGGCCGCAAATCCCCATAAATGCCAAAATCCAGCAGCCTTTTGCCCTGGAGACGGTTCTGGACAGGAGCCACAGTTCTTCGTGGAAGTTGCTTAAACGTATTCCACTCTGCTGAAACCTGTTTACTCTTTTTCAGTGCCGGACAGTAAAGATCACCATACTTGGAGATGAAGGAGTACCTGTACAAGTGGATGGGGAAGCTTGGATTCAGCCACCAGGCATCATTAAAATTGTGCATAAAAACAGAGCACAGATGCTAACGCGAGACAGAGTACGTTATGGGAGGGATCTTTTTCCTAATACAAAGTGCCAATAATAATAATAATAATAATAATAATAATAATAATAATTTCATGTATTTGTTTTGGCCACTGTCCGTAAGTACAAGAACACAAGGACAAAAACGAAAACATAAATGCAAGTGAGAAATTAAAAAAAAACTAACATGCAAGAATGTTACAGAAGGGATCTTTTTCCTAATACATAATGCCCATAATAATAATAATAATAATTTCATGTATTTGTTTTGGCCACTGTCCGTAAGTACAAGAACACAAGGACAAAAACGAAAACATAAATGCAAGTGAGAAATTAAAAAAAAAAGTAACATGCAAGAATGTTACAGAAGGGATCTTTTTCCTAGTACATAATGTCCATAATAATAATAATAATAATAATAATAATAATAATAATAAATCTTCTGTAAGAATAATTTCATGTGTCCACTATCTCTAAGTACAAGAAAACAGGCACAAAAATGTAAATACAAAAAAGAAAAAGTGAGAAATTCCAGTTTCATTAAAAAAAGGAACATGCAAGAATGTTACAGAAGAGATCTTTATTTAACATATTCTGTAATAATAGTAACAGCAACAATAACCCAAAATGATAATGTGTTTGGTAATAAGAATAATTCTTATTTGACTATTCTTATTCTTATCCTTCTTTGTCGAAAGTACGAAAACACAGGGGATTTCCTCATGCATCAAACTTGTGAGAAATTTGATTCAGTTTCATTAAGAAAAAAAGTAACATGCGGGAATAAGAGATTAATGAAAGTATGTGTTTCCAATATTATGCCTTACTAAGTGGAGCATGTATAGTTTGCAGGAATATTTGTGTCTGTGAGAGGTATCTTCATTATCCCATGAAACCAAGAATACTGATTAGTTTTAGTTTCATGGAATAATGAAGATACCTCTCACAGAGTGTATATGTATTATTTTTATTCACAAGCACTAAAAGAATAGGGGGTGTGTGTAAAAATGTGAAGATGGGGGCCGTGATCATTCAATTAAAGCCATGCATTGCACGTGTGACAGTTGTACAAAAGGCACAAGGCTTGGATTGCACAGTTGCAGTGGCCATCTTGACTTTTTTGACACTTTGGTCCCCCCCAGATGCCCTTGGTCAGAAATATAAATGCCTCCTTTCTCATGCACACAAATCTGCATGCACACATTTGTGCAATGGGGGACAAAGAGGAAAAAAACCCAAATAAGGTCTTTCACTGCAAATATGCACAATTAAAGTAGGCTATGAATGCATCGCTGTGCCGTGGCTTAAGCAATGTCACAGAACCTTTTCAATTCTGAACAGGCCTTTGAGAGCACGTTAAAATCCTGGGAAGATAAGCAGAAGTGTGATCCTTGCAAACCCGCCCTACGGTCACCTTTGTACCTGCATCAGGCGGTGGAACTAGTGTCTGAAGAAGAGGCACTGCAGATCCAGTCGTGTTCTCAGGCGGCGGAAGAACTGATTACCAGGTAGGAAAAGAGGAAAGGCAGCTCAATTTTTCAGTATTATCACCTGCCTTGAAATGAGGCATGTCGGCTTGGTTGTGATTCAAGTCTGCTAACCTCAGGGTTACTCTGATTTATTGGGAAAAGTGCTTTAACCCTCCCGAATGGATTGCTGCAACGCGCTCTACATGGCGCTGCCCTTGAAGAGTATTCGGAGGCTTCCACGGGTGCAGAATGCCAGCAGTTATGGGTGCCGGGCGTTCGGCACATGTGACACCTGCGCTCCGCAAGCTGTGTTGGTTGCCAGTGTGTGTCCAGGTGCAATTCAAGGTGCTGGAGATGACCTTTCAAGCCTTTCATGTCTTGAGGCCAGATGACTTATGGGACTGTCTCTCCCCAGCGGTGTCTACCCACCCTGTTAGATCTGGTAGGAGAGGCTCCGAGTCCCGTCTGCGAGAGAGTGTCATCTGTTGGGACCCAGAAGGAGAGCCTTTTCTGCTGTGGCGCCTGCCCTCTGGAGTATCATTCCCCCAGAAATTGTCAGCCTTCCCAGGTAGACCAGACAGGAAACACCACCAGATTAACTAATTCTACATTATTGTAAGGCTACATTAACAGACTCTTGCAAGTCTGAAAGTACAATTCTCCTGCCGTCTCCTTTACAGCCTGAAACTTAGGTCCCTCCTGAGCCTCTTTCTCTACCCATTCTGCAGCTGCGGGCTATGCCCTCTCTTATCTGACTGTTCCCTAGGCAGCATCTCTTCACCCTGTCTCCCAAGGCCTTTCCCACCTACCATTACAGAAATTAGACTAGCCCTGACCCTACTGGCCTGTCGCAAGTCACTGAAAATCTGGCTTTGCCATTGAGCCTGGGGCCCTGATAGCATGGGTGAGTCCGTATCATGGCTAGTCTGAATGTTTGTGAGTGTTTTCGGCTGCTATTTTTATGTTATTTTTGTTGTTTTTAATTCTGGTTGCTTTTTATTGTTTTTATTCTGTTTTAAAGCTGCCCCGAGTCATGTATATGAGATGGGAGGGCTTTAAATTGATTGATTGATTGATTGATTGATTGATCGACCAACCAACTGACCAACCAACCAGCCATAATTTTCTGACATTGGTAAACCCCATGCAAAAGTGTTACATGCTTAGTATAATTTTCTAACATTGGCTAGGTGTGCATTTGTCTGTTGGATCCACTCTTTTTATCAAAATGATGAAGGGAGCGTTGTGCTGTTGGGATACAAGCTTCACCCCATTCATACCTGCATGTGACATCATGATGCAAGTACAAAAGGAGTGGATCTTGCATGGGGTCAGGGCAACACCACTCTCATGATTCCCTACCCCAAGGATGCTGTGGGTCATGCAGTACTACTAATTTCTCATTTTTTTAAAAAAAATTAAATCTGATGCAATGACATGCTTGTTTGCTTAGCTTTCCCGATAAAGTTTCCTTCCGGAGACAGGGTTTGACCAAATGGCCACCATTTGACCTGTAAGATATTGAAAGGTATTTCCAACTTCTAGGGTTAGAATTAAGATTAGGTTTAGCTCACATGCCTTTTTACAATAGATCCTGAGGAACAGAGGTTAATAATGTAGTAATGAGAATGTAGATTGCCAAGTGATGCTTTTCCAGCTGTTGTTATTAGCAGCTTAATGTTTACAAATATGCATACACAAACAGAACCTAAGGAGATGCTAGGGGTTTAACATTTAGCATTGCAGCAAACCCAACAAGTGAAAAGCTAAAGAGGAATTGGTGGAGGGAGAAGTAAACATTCATGAGAGCATGTGCAGCCCAGATAGGACAATCCTATTTGAGAAATTTTAGCAAAAGGAGTGAGATTAAAGCTTGGATTTTTGCTGTATTATAGTAGAGAAAGTAGATGACATGCTAAAGGAACCTTTGTTTACTTTTCATGTCTGATGTAGCACTAAGGAGAAGATCAGGGAAAGGGTAAAGTGGATTGTAATGCATGAAAATAATCATAAATGTCAAGCGATCAGAGTCAAATACAACATGGAAGAAAAACTAGCATTTGAAGAGAAGATTAAGCAAACATACAAGAATCTTGGGGTGGGGTTGCATCCTCTGGTTCTCTAGGGCAATGCTTCTCAACTTGCTGGCTGGGGAATTCTGGGAGTTGAAGTCCACACATCTTAAAGTTGCTGAAGTTGAGAAACACTGCTCTAGGACACACAACAGGGATGCAGTATTCTTATTAGGCACCACTATTTCTATTTCTTCTATTATTACTGGCAATATTTTCAGGGAGAAATGTATTAACGTGCCAGGCATTTGTAATTCTCTTTCTCTTTCATCCCCTCCCCAATCTGCTATTTTTTCAGAATCTGTAAAGCTGCAAAAACTCATGGCCTTTTGGAGCAAGAACTGGCTCACGCCGTGAATGCCTGTTCTCATGCTTTAACCAAAGCCAGCCCAAAATTCCCTGAGGTAAGGAAAAGGAAGTCTGTCTCCCTATATGCAAAGCTTAGAATTAACACATGCATAGTAAATTTTACAATGTGGTGCTGTTATCGTATTCATCATTGTCGATTCAATGAAGAGTTATGTACCCATCGATACCAAACTATCAGGATCTGACAAGCCTCTGATATTTGACAGCCTTTTTATTTCTTTAGAAGAATCCAAAATAAGGGGGTCGAGGATGTACAGATGTGGGAGCAGGATCACGTTTTCCTGGGAGCATGTTGAGTCTGTAGAGGTAGCTGTATGCTCCTGGGAAATGATGCAGCTGCTTTAAGGAGTTGAGAAGTGCTATGAATGTCCTTCTATGGACCAACAAACCATGGTACAAATCCCTTACGCTCAGTAGATGGTGCTAAACTTCTAAAGGACAAAGAGTCTATTGCACTGCGCTGGAAAGAGCATTACCACAATCTCCTTAATCGTCACTCTACTGTGGCTGATGAAGTCTTCTTGCAAATCCCACAAAAACAAATAAGAGATGAGCTTGCAGTACCCCCTAGTTTGGAGGAAGTCAGCAAACTTTTTTTTTTTTTGGAGGAAGCCACTAAACAAATGAAAAATAACAAAGTTGGTGGACCTGATGGGATTCCTGCTGAAGTCTTTAAAGAAGGCGGGCCTGAACTTACACAACAACTTCATAAGCTCATTGAAAAAATCTGGATGAGGGAGGAGATTCCAGCAGACTTTAGGGATGCCATAATTATCACTCTCTTTAAAAAGGGTGATAGAACAGACTGTGGAAACTATCGAGGCATCTCCCTTCTAGCCACAGCAGGCAAAATCCTGGCAAAGATCATCGCAAACCGTCTCCTATCTGTATCAGAAGACATCCTCCCTGAAACGCAAAATGGCTTCCGCCCTTCCAGGGGGGGAATAACGCTTCTGGCGTTTATTGATCTGACTAAAGCTTTTGATACTGTAAATCGTACTGCTCTCTGGACCATCCTTCTGAAAATCGGATGCCCTGATAAATTTGTGAACATCTTGCGGCTACTCCATGACGACATGATGGCAACAATCCTGAATAACAATGGCTCTCAAAGCGATCCATTTAAAGTGGAATCCGGTGTTAAACAGGGATGTGTTATTGCTCCAACCTTATTCACTATCTTCATCGCTATGATTATACACCTTGTTGAAGAGAAACTTCCTACTGGTGTAGAAATTATATATCGAACAGATGGAAAGCTTTTTAATCTTAGTAGGCTGAAAGCAAAAAATAAGGTAATTACAACTTCTGTTATAGAACTTCAATATGCTGATGATAACGTAGTCTGTGCACACTCCGAGGAAGATCTTCAAACTATCCTAAACATCTTTGCAGAAGCATATGAAAAGCTCGGCCTCTCGATTAACATTAAAAAAACCAAAGTGCTTTACCAGCAAGTTCGAACCAATCCCTCCGCAGCGCCATCAATCCAGCTTAAAGGTGTGTCACTAGAAAATGTCGACCACTTTTCTTATCTCGGCAGCCATCTATCTACAAAAGCCGACATCAACGCTGAAATTCAGCATCGCCTGAGCTCTGCGAGTGTAGCTTTCTCCCGAATGAAGCGTAGAATGTTTGAGGATCGGGACATTCACAGGGAGACCAAAATGCTTGTTTACAAAGCCATTGTACTACCAACCCTTCTGTACGCCTGTGAAACATGAACCCTCTACAAACGCCACCTCCAACTTCTTGAAAGATTCCATCAACGCTGCCTCCGAAAAATTCTGCAAATTACTTGGGAAGATAGGCGGACTAATGTTAGCGTATTAGAAGAAGCGAAAACCACCAGCATTGAAACAATGATCATCCAACATCAACTTCGCTGGACCGGCCATGTTGTTCGAATGCCTGACCATCGTCTTCCAAAGCAGCTACTTTACTCCCAACTTAAGAATGGAAAACGGAATATTGGTGGACAGCAAAAGGGATTCAAAGATACTCTCAAAGCTAATTTTAAAAAATGTAATATCAACATTGAGAACTGGGAAGCCCTAACTCATGAGCGTTTCAATTGGAGGTCAGCCTTTATTAATGGCGCTATGGACTTTGAAGAAGCATGAGTACAGGGCGAAAGGGAGAAAAGAGCTAAAAGGAAGGCACGTCAGGCAAACCCTCATCATGACCATCTCCCACCCGGAAACCTATGCCCACACTGTGGGAGGTTGTGCGGATCCAGAATTGGCCTTTATAGCCACTTACGGATCCACTGTTAAAATTTTACCTTTGGAAGACAATCTTACTCGGCTATGAGTGATCGCCAATGAATGAATGCATTAAAACACATTAAAAAAAGGTAAAGGTTCCCCCCGCACAGTTGTGCAGTCGTGTCCGACTCTAGGGGCCGGTGCTCATCTCCGTTTGTTAGCCGAAGAGCCAGCGTTGTCCGAAGACGCTTCCACGGTCATGTGGCCGGCATGACGCACGCGGAACGCTGTTACCTACCCACCAAAGTGGTACCTATTCATCTACTTGAACTTGCATGCTTTCGAATTGCTAGGTTGGCAAGAGCTGTGCTAGTGCGGGAGCTCACTCCGTCACGCGGGACTAGGGATTCGAACCTCCGAACTTGCGACCTTCCAATCGACAAGCCTGGCGTCTTACCCGCTGAGCCACCACGCCCCTCTTTTTAAAACACATACAGTGCTTCAATCCCATAGTTGCGATCTTCATCTTGATCTTTCTGCCCATCCCATAGATCCCCCTGCATTTTCTGCCTCTGAGTCATAATTAAGCTGGTGATTATAAGGAATTATACCAATGAGAAAGGCAGTAATAATTGTTCTATGATCTTCTTCCATCACTAGTCCACATTGGCATAAGCATTATAGATGACAAAGCATCTGATGTAGAGAATATCTCTGGAAAGTAGCATCAGTTGTACACACAGAGCAATGAATGGAGGTCAATTCTCTGGGGGGAAGATCTACTTGACTTCAACTTTACTGGCTAGGCTGACTGTAAATGTGAGCTTCATATAAATCATGGAAATATATTTATTTCAAATATACATTTTCACAGTGTTTCCATAAGGGATCATGATATTTAGAGCCTGCTAGAAAATGCCACTTAAGTTATTCTGAGTCCCCCCCCCCCCATCATTATTAACAAATATTTAAAATTAAATTTACAGCCCTGTGTTTTTGGGATCTTTTTTTTTCCTCCTGCAGAGCCTTGCCAGAAATACTGCGCTGGAAATAGCTGCCACTGTGAAGGCACTACATGATGAAACAGAATCCTTGCTAGTTGGAAGAGTCTCTTTGGTAAGATGGGGATCATAGTTTTCTTAAAACATAACATTGGCCAGAAACAATCCATTAAGTATTTGTTCACAGTAGAGTTGGAGATCTATAGCTTGGAGTTGCTTTCATCCTTCACAGACACAACCTCTTATCTCTCCCCCCCCCAAACACACCCACTTGCCTTTTTGACTTTCCAATTCTGCCACTGTGGATGCTATTAATCCTGTATCTGCTAGACTCAGAGGCTACAGAATCATCTTCGTGCAAGAAGATCAGACATTCTAGCTTCTGAACTGAGTCAGCTGTTTGAGCACTGGGTCTTCTAGAAACAGGCTTTCAGGAAATCAGCAGAGTAGGTGAGAAGAACAAACAGAAACAAAACAGAAGAAAAAACAGGGAGCTGAGAATTTTAACTATCCCTCCAGCAATTGTAACTGGACTGAGATCAGGGTTGGGGGAATGACTTCATGACTTTAAATAGGAACATGAGCATATGATACATGCTGGTGCATGTGTGGACATTATTTGTAACTCTGATGCACCCCAACATAGCACCGTTTAGGGATAAACATGTTCCCGTCCCCTGATATAAATAGAAAAGTTCATGTACCTTGCTACGGAGGCTTTAAACATATGCCTGGCTCTGGGTCTTGTGGGGCAGAAAAGTACTGAAATTAGAAGGAGTCTGAACACTTTTGAAGGACAGTCTTCAAGATCATTTGTGTTTTGTTAGTTACATTCTGTATTGATTCGAATGTTGGCAACAACTGTTCTTAGTAGAATCTAGAAGAAATTCAAATGTGTAATAAACGGTGGACCATCTTTTCTAGCTCCACTCAGAACTGCTCAATTTCAACATGTATTTTTCCTTTGTGTGGTCAACAGCACATTATCAAGACTATCTGCTACAACCTTCCTTTTTCAGCAGCCATAATTCTTTCCATGTCTGTTTGGGGAACAGGAGGGTGGGAGATATGGCACAATTGGTTTCGTTATACAAGGTAGTGATCTGAGATTTTTGTTATGGAGAAGCACTGAAATTCCCACCATGGAGGAATGGATTATGAAGATGTCAGAACTGGCAAAAATGGTGAAACTGACCTGTCTGTTTTTGGTCAGGGATAAAACAATAAGTACTGTTTTAAAAGACTGGAAACCTTTTATGGGCTTTTTGCTGAAAACAGAAAAGTGAAGTGATGATTTATAGATTTAATGATTGAAAAAGAATTAAATATGGGACTGAAGGGATTTCTGTAATACTAAGGAGGGGGGTTGGGTAATGAATTTGTTAATTTCTGTTACAAAGAAGGTCGGAAGTCACTTATTTTTGTTTCTTTAGTTAATTCTCTTTTTCTTCTCTTTTTTTCTTCTTGTTTTCCACACTTCTTCTTTTTCTTCTTCTTTTCTTAATTCTTCTTTTACTCTTTCTGTTAGATTTGTCTTTTATTCTTTGAAAACACACACACATATATATATATACACACACACACACACACACACACACACACATATATATATATATATACATATATATATATATATATATATATATATACACACACACACACACACACACACATATATACACACACACACATACATACACACACACACACATACACACACACACATACATACATACATACATACACACACATACACAAGGGGCGTGGTGGCTCAGCGGGTAAGACGCTAGGTTTGTCGATCGGAAGATCGCAAGTTCGGAGGTTCAAATCCCTAGCCCCGCGTGACGGAGGGAGCTCCCGCACTAGCCCCAGCTCTTGCCAACCTAGCAATTCGAAAGCATGCAAATGCAAGTAGATTAATAGGTACCACTTTGGTGGGAAGGTAACAGCGTTCCGCGTGCCTCATGCCGGCCACATGACTGCAGAAGCGTCTTCGGACAGCACTGGCTCTTCGGCTAACAAATGGAGATGAGCACCAGCCCCTAGAGTCGGACACGACTGCACAAATGTGCGGGGGGAACCTTTACGTTTTATACATACACACACATACACTGTGTGTATATGTATATATATGAATATATATATATATATATATATATATATATATATATATATATATATATATGAGATTCTTGTTAGAGGATTCAGCCTAATGAAATCATGTGTTTTGTTTCGGTAGCAATTGGAATCCCCTTATGAGGAATTGCTGGTGACAGCTGTGCAGAATTTGGAGACTGAACTGAGAAAGTTAGCTGAAATTCCTTGGCTCTGCTATATTCTACAACTAAATGATGATGAGGTGGGTGGAATTCACGCATGCCAGCCAGTGTTCATTTTTTAGATGGGTAAATTAAGCTACGCAGTCCTAAAACTCTGTGATGTGGAATTCCTCTTTGCTAATGTTGCCATTATTCCAAAGTATTTCAGATGCGATCGGAAACCAACAATAAATTAGCCCCATGCCGTTACTCAGAGCAAACAGTGCCATTTAAAAACTCATAATGTCTTTTTTTGCCCCCGTCTTATTTTATGTACATTTTCAAACCCGAGTGGATTATCACATTTATCTCAGCCATCATGGAAATCTATATCAGAGTTGCTAGATTCTTTGCAAAGGGCATTGTTCTTTTATAACACATTGTTTTTGGATCGGGGAGAGCTTCCAATTGTTGTGATGGGGTGAGGAAAATATGTTTTCAGATGGATGGTCCCGTTTAAACCGAATTGAAACATAAAGGAATGTGGCAACAACCTTGGAAGCTATCTCACACCAGCTTCTGCAGCCTCTGCTAACTTTTATCAGTGGATTCCCATAGCAACCCACCAATCTCTGTGTTCAAGAAGCTTGCCCCCTCCCTTCTTCCCACTAAGACAATGGCTTTCTTCAGAGTAGATGAGTAGGGCAGAAAGGAACTTGAGAGCTATTGCTTATGGATACATATGTATGCCTGCATCAGCATATAAATATGTATGTTTACATCGTTTTCTTTTCTGAAATTTATCTATTATTTATATTTATATCACCGCCCATCTCCCCCAAAAGGGGGACTCTGGGTGGTTTACAGTAAAATCCACAATTAAAACCATAGAAAGATAAAATTACAACCAAACGAACACTGTAAATAAAAATAAACAGATATCAGTGCATTCCTTTAGCCTCGAGGGCTGTCTCTCACTATCCCTTGGTGGGGTTCCCTTCGGTGCATACTGCTTAATAAACACTGCAGTGTGCCTTGCTTATTTGCTTTGTGTCCTGTGTTTGGATTCCACAACAGCAAAACAGGTGACTTTGTTTTTTTACTTTGCTTTGCCTCAATTTGTCTCAATTTTTTTTTTAGTGTCTTCCAATCAGTCTTGACTCCTGGCAACTGCCTGGACAAGTCCCTGCAGTTTTCTTGGCAAGGTTTTTTAGAAGTGCTGTCTTCTTCCTAGGGCTGGGAGAGAGTGACTGGCCCAAGGTCACCCAGCTGGCTTCGTGCCTAAGGCGGGACTAGAACTCAAAGTCTCCCGGTTTGCCATTGGCTCCTTCCTAGGGCTGAGAGCCAGGGACTGGCCCAAGGTCCCCCAGCTGGCTTTGTGCCTAAGGAGGGACTAGAACTCTCAGTCTTCCGGTTTCTAGCCTGATGCCTTAACCCATAGCTTTCCAAACTGTGTGTCCGGAAGTGCTGATGGCGCGTCACCACCGCCCCTGCAGCGGCGCGCACGGTGACAGCGGTGGTGAGCGCGGTGGTGGTGGTGGCGGCAGTGGCGTGCCATCAGTGCTTCTGGGTTTTAGCGCGCAACACGAGGCCGTTGCTGCTGCTGCCGCCGTGCACAACACCACCATACACGCTGCTGCCGTGCACGCCGCCGCCACGCGTGCCCCCGCGCCACCGCCGTTGGTGTGTCGCCAATGGCAGGACTTTGGAAAGCACTGCCTTAACCACTATATCATCCCAATTGCTGAGCCTATTCCACCAGAGCAGAAAGGCCGGCTTCTGGTGATGTCCTTAACGTGGGGCAAGATGTGATGGAATGTAAACCTGGTCCTGACAATGGGGAGGGGATGAATGAGCCATTAAGGGAGGAGGAGGCTCAGAAAAGATTACTCATTCCTGGGAAAGAAGAAATCATGAGAAAGAAACACAAAATAACCTTGCCGTGATTTTGTTCGGTATAAGATGTAGTACGGGCTGTCAAGATTCTATTATTATACCCTACAACAGAGCTTTCCAAACTTTTCATGTTGGTGACACACTGTTTAGACATGCATCATTTCGTGACACACTCTTACAGCAGGGCACAAGGCAGGCACTAGGACCTGCGCGGAATCACAGCAGGTTTGGAGGCAGCAAGGCACAAGGCAGGCGCTAGGACCTGTGCGGAATCCTGGCAGGGCTCGGAGGCAGCAGCAGCCGCAACACACCCAGACACTGCAGCCGACACACTAACGTGTCTCAACACACAGTTTAGAAAGCTCTGCCCTACAATAATGAAGGAGCATTCCTCTACCCTTGCTGCTCCTTTTGTTTGACCTGACCTACCTTGAAGGACTGACATAAGTTAAGGAGTGACTGCTAGGGGCTATGGATGCTTTGAACATGAACTGGAGGAAGTATTTGAACCTTCTGTGAACACAGCATCTCTTTGGCAGCCCAAAGAGTTGCTTGTGACTGAGATTGAAAAATATACAGCTGCTTTAAAGTTCTTTAAAGACTCAGAAAAGTTAATGTGATTTTTAAAGCAGTTTCATCCTTTTTTTTCTAGGCTGACATGGAACCCTGAATAAAAACAGAGTGCTTTAGTGAGTAGCAGGTGCTGTGCTCACACTAGATGTCAATCACTTTTCTGAACCCTTTTTGAAGCACATTCAGCCGTGTTTGGCTACAAGGGAATATGAGTTTTTGACTGTTCTTTGTGTAGAAAAGATCAGGGCTGATCTCATCAGTTTCAGGTTGTTCGCAGAGAATATGAACATGTTTTTTGTTTACTGCCGATGAGATTTTAAGTTATGCGGAGTACAATTTAGTAGACAAATTACATCATAGTACAATTAGTTTACCCCCAACAGTTATCTAGATTTGGAAAGGAATGGACTTTTATTTATTAATTTATTTATTTCTCATATTTCTGCACCGCCCATCTCGCGGACGACTAGGCGGTTACTTACCCTCTGCTCAGGGCATTTCCATATTGTAGAATATTTATTTATTTATTTATTTATTTATTTATTTATTTATTTATTATTTAAATTTATATGACTGCCCATCTCCCCTAAACGGGGGACGCTGGGTGGCTTACAATAAAAATTAAGATTAAAATACAAGCATAAAATTACAATTATCAATATGATATAAATAAATATAAAATCCAATCTGGCGAATCGATCCGAAACAATGGGGAGGGCATTATGATACTAACCACCCCCAGGAGGAGCTATTACCTTTCCCCTCCCACGCTAGGCGGCAGAACCAGGTTTTCAGATTTTTCCGGAAGGCCGGGAAGGAGGAAACCCACCTCAACTCTGGGGGAAAGGTATTCCAAAGGGCGGGCACCACTGCAGAGAAGGCCCACCTCCTGGACCCCAGTAAATGAACTTCCATTATTGATGGGGTCCGTAGCAAGCCCTCTCTGAATGATCGGGTTTTTTAATAATAAAAAAGTAATAATAGAATTATTACTAACATTCCTCTACTTGGCAAATATTCTGTCTTCCTGTTTGTTTTTTAAGGTCAAATTTCATGATGCTTTTAAAGCATGAACTTTGGATAACTTCATTTTTCTTTCATCCTATTCTGTCCTGGAGATTTTCCATTGTATTCTTTCTTTTGGACTTTTAACAATCCTTTTCAATGTAGCACATCTTGCACACTGAATGTATAGGGTATGTGTGTGTATGTATGTGTGTGTGTGTGTGTGTGTATATATATATATATATATATATATATATATATATATATATATATACACACACACACACACACACACACACACACACATACATACATACATACATATACACATATATATACACATACAGTATATACATATATATACATATATATATACGAAGGGGCGTGGTGGCTCAGCGGGTAAGATGCCAGGCTTGTTGATTGGAAGATCGCAAGTTCGGAGGTTTGAATCCCTAGCCATGCGTGCGGAGTGAGCTCCCGCACTAGCTCCAGCTCTTGCCAACCTAGCAATTCGAAAGCATGCAAATGCAAGTAGATGAATAGGTACCACTTCGGTGGGTAGGTAACAGCGTTCCACGCACGTCATGTAGCCACATGACCGTGGAAGCGTCTTTGGACAACGCTGGCTCTTCGGCTAACAAATGGAGATGAGCACCGGCCCCTAGAGTCGGACACGACTGCACAAATGTGCGGGGGGAACCTTTACCTATATATATATATATATATATATATATATATATATATATATATATTAATTAAGCTGTAATATATATATATATTACAGCTTAAACTCCTACAGATTGCTTTTGAAGAATAAACGGGTGGATGCATCAAATGAACAAAAGAAATAGCTTTCTTCTTTCCTTTTCAGGATCCTCCTTTGGAATATTGTAAAAGAAACAGTAGAAGTACTGTATTTCGTATAGTGCCAAAGTTTAAAAAGGAAAAGGTTCAAAAACAGAAGACCAGCACCCAGCCTGGTATGTTTTAAAAAATATTGTTGCTTGGAAGAAACAGAGCTGTGAATCGACTGCGTGTAACCTAATAAGCATTGATTGGGCTTATTTGTTAGTCCATCTTCGTGATGACTTGAAGTATTTTTATCCCATGATAAAGTTGTCCCTTAAGTCTGCCTGTAGGTCAAGGGTGCGTAACTGTCTTGGCTTGAGGAGGGCATAAAGTCTTGCATGGCAGACTGAGGGCCACATTTTAAAAGTGAGCAGAATGAGGATCCATTTGGGGAGAAGGTTCAGGGGTATTGAGGGGTGAAATGAACGCTTTTGGCATTTTGCAAGGTTTAAAGCACCCACTTTGCCCTTTGAAAACCCACAGTCCCTCCAATATTCGGAAAAGAGGCCCACATTTGGGGCCCAAGTCACACTGGGGGACTTCATGAGATGCTGATGCCTTGTTTGATTTCTTGCATCCCCATCGACTGTATCTCTGAGATCCCTTGAAAGTTCTCAGATGTTCTTCAGTGAAAAACTTTAGCAAGCCAATGAGCTTCTTTTAAAGATATTATGTGCTATCTTACTGGTCTTCTTTAACAGATGCAGTCAAGTGCATCAAGATGCAGTCAAGTGTTTTAAGAGTGGACCATTGGTTTATGACTAGCCCCCACAAGCGACAAAACTTGACCAATGCCCTCTGTAAATATGGCCATGTTCTCCAGAACGTGCTACTAATTTCTGCATTGTTCAAGGTTTCCTCTGCAGAAAAATCAGTGTAGAAACCATTATCTGAACAAAGAAGAGGAAAACAACACTTCTTTAGATACTGAAGCTCCATAGAACATTTCTTTTCATTAGGAAACAGACTTCAGCAGATTCCCTTGCTTCATTTCCTCATCGTTATAGGTTGCATAGATGGTATAAAAGTGCTATTTTTTTATAACAATGTCATATCAGAATCTCAGTTTCAAAATGCTAAAAAAGAAAGCCACATGAAGAAATGTTAATTAATTGGAGGAATGTAATTGAAATTATGGACTAACTGCCTTTGGAACTCCTTGGAGGTATCCAGCTCTTGATAAAATACATGCATTCTGACGTGATTGCTTTTACACACCTTGTTGTTTATTCGTTCAGTCGCTTCCGACTCTTCGTGACTTCATGGACCAGCCCACGCCAGAGCTTCCTGTTGGCCGTCACCATCCCCAGCTCCCCCATGGTTGAGTCTGTCACCTCCAGAATATTACACACCTACTCCATTATTAAAATCCTTTCTCTGATAAGTGTGGGCCACTAGCTGTAGGGCATGATGTTGACAGAACTTTTAGAGTGCTATTTATTTGACCTGGTTAAAGGAGTAATGCTTGAATGAAACATTGCAGCTGTTTAGGTTTCCACGAAGACTATTTTTCCCCTATTTGCATTTCAATCAATAAACCGTCATTTGCATATCCTGGAACATGTACAGATTTGACAGCACCGATGCTAATAAGGCAAGCGAATGAGTTGGTGTCAAGGAGCTTGACAGCATGGATGGATGCTGGAGCTGAGAGCATGGCTAAAATGCAGACAGCCCTTTTCTTTTTTTATACAGAGTCCCGGGTTTTCCCTCCCTTTAACCTGCATGAGAGAGGCTGCTCCCCATTATACGTGACTTCTGCTATCACTGCAATGTTCTGTTCTGTTTCCCACTCTCTATGGCCTAACCTTTGCTTATCATGCAGCCAAGCATGTAGAAATTAAGGGGGTTTTGCTCTCAACTTTGGTAGTTCAAAAATGGGGCACGGATGAAGTTGCAGCTTGGCTGGACCTGCTCACATTGGGAGAGTACAAAGAAATCTTCGTCAGCCACGACATCCGCGGCTCTGAGCTTTTGCACCTGGAAAGACGAGATCTGAAGGTATTTGCGTTGCGCCACTTTTCTGCTTTACCAGCATTTCTGTTGGATACAAAGAATGAATTGAAGCTTTTCCTCTGTCCCCGTTCCAGTTACGCACTTCTAGCTTGGCTTTTTAACGTGCAACCCTGCGTAACACACCCGGGAAAACAAATCTGCTGTCCGTTAGGCTGTACTCTCCGTCTGGTAAGACTAGGAAGAGTGGGTATTTTCCTTTTGAAAGAATGTATAGCAAGAAGAGAATCTAGTTTCGGGAAATCATTTAGGCCAGTCCCCATTTCTCAGGACGCAAGTGTCATTTAAAGGAAATTTAGAGATGGGAATGTGTGTGTGTGGATGTGTAGATATGAGAGCCAGTCTCGTGTAATCACAGCTTTCCAAACTGTGTGTCGCGACACTTTAGTGCAGAGCTTTCCAAACTGTGTGTCGCGACACAAAAGTGTGTCGCCACACACAGCGTGATGTGTCGCCACACCACCCGGAAGCGGCGGCGCGTGCATAGCGGCAGCGGCGCGTGATCAGTGCTTCCGCGTTTTAGCGGAGGCTGCAGCCGCTGCCGCCGCCGCCATTCACACGCGCGCCACTGCACGCCTCCCTGCGCCGCCGCCATGCGCCGCTGCACGCGTGGCCGCACGCCCCCTGCACCGCCGCTGTGCGCACCTCCGCCACGCTGCCACAGCGGCCGCCACTGGTGTGTCGCCAGCGGCGGCACTTTGGAAAGCCCTGCTTTAGTGTGTCGCGACACACAGTTTGGTGTGTCGCCACACAGCCCGGAAGCGGCGGCGGGGGCGTGCATGGCGGTGGGGGCAGCGGCACACCATCAGCGCTTCTGCGTTTTAGCGGAGGCCGCCACTGCTGTGCATGCCGCCATGCACCCCCCCGCCCTGCCACCGCGCACGCCCCCGCCCCGCGGCACCACCGCTGCTTCCGTTGGTGTGTCGCCAACGGCGGCACATTGGAAAGCACTGGGTGTAATGGTTAAATTGCCAGGCTAGAAACCAGGAGACTGTGAGTTCTAGTCCTGCCTTGGGCATGAAAGCCAGCTGTCTCTCAGCCCTAGGAAGGAGCCAATGGCAAACCAGGAGACTGAGAGTTCTAGTCCCGCCTTAGGCATGAAAGCCGGCTGGGTGACCTTGGGCCAGTCCCTGTCTCTCAGCCCTAGGAAGGAGCCAATGGCAAACTAGGAGACTGAGAGTTCTAGTCCCGCCTTAGACATGAAAGCCAACTGGGTGACCTTGGGCCAGTCCCTCTCTCTCAGCTCTAGGAAGAAGAAGACTAGGATAAGCCACTTCCTAAAATCTTGCCAAGAAAACTGCAGGGACTTGTCCAGGCAGTCACCAGGAATCAACACTGATTTGAAGGCACGTATACATACATATCTCTTGCCAATCTAGCAATTCGAAAGCATGCAAATGCAAGTAGATGAATAGGTACCACTTCGGTGGGAAGGTAACACGCGTTCCGCGTGCGTCATGCCAGCCACATGACCGTGGAAGCATCTTCGGACAACGCTGGCTCTTCGGCTAACAAACGGAGATGAGCACCGGCCCCTAGAGTCAGACACGACTGCACAAATGTGCAGGGGGAACCTTTTTATACATACATATACCCACACACAACATCTGGAGGAAAAACAGGATTTGCACTTGGAAGATAGACAAACAAGTAAATAATACAGATGCATAACATCATTGCATTTTATAAAGGATTGTGCAGCAAATCATTTGTAATCTTTTAATTAGTGGATGTGGCCCAAGGTTTTCAAATGTGTTTAAGCTGAACATCCTCTATTACAGCAGATAGAAATTCAGTTCTATAGTCTAAAGGAAGCTCTGTCCATTCAGCCCAAATATACTTGAATTTTCAGTAATTCACCTCATTTATGATTGACTGCCAGAACCATATGCATTCAGCCAGTTTTGTAAGGAATATAGACATTTTTATTTTTTATTTATTGTGGTATTTATACCCCGCCTATCCCCTCCCTAATGGAGGACTCTAGGCGGCTTACAAGCATATATATACAGTATATTAATTATACAATTTTTACAAATCACCATTTTCACCACGCGTGAGGGGAGGGGGTAAGGGAACCGACTCTTCCAGGCTCTGGACTACAATTCCCAGGATGCCTTGAGCCGGCTGCTGACGTCCTGTAGCTGTTGCATCTGGGTCCGTCGTCACCGCCACCATTCGATCTTCCTCCGATCCTCTCCTCCGGTGGTGCTGACTTCCCGACAGGACGCCAGCAAATTAGCCCACTTAAGGTGGTACCCATTTATCTACTTGCAAAGCTTTCGAACTGTTGGGGTGACAGGAGCTGGGACTAGCAACGAGAGCTCACCTCATTGCACGGGGTTCGAACTGCAGACCTTCTGATCTGCAGCCTACAGCTCAGCAGTTTAACCTGCTGAGCCACCGTGTCCAACATTACATGATTATGATTATGGATGGTTGGAGAATGGTTGTCTTTCTGAACCTACAGATTAAGAAAATTAGAAGAGTCATTGTAGATAAATGGAATGGTTACCCAGTCCATTCAGTTGCCTTTTGGAAACCCACAAGCAGTTTCCTATTCATACGTTTCTTTTATTATATGCATAGTAAGACCCAGTATGGGGTCATGGTTAAGATGTTGGACCAGAAGTCGGGAGACCCAACTTCAAGTTGACCTCCAGCCATGGAAAGTCACTGGGTGCCTTTGGGTCAGTCTCTCTCAGCCCAATATTCAGCACAGGGGAGATTCCCATCAAAGCCGCCTTGAGCTCTTGGGAAAAAGGTAGAGTAGAAATACAACAAATAATAAAATGTGTAGTGGTTCTTGATAGCCGCAAACTTGTTAATCGCTTTTTCAAAGCATCTATGTTGATAATCATAATCATTCAGAGCTTCATTATCTGCTATAAATTTCTGGCTTGTGTCTTCTACTCTGTCACCACGATGTCTCCTATTTCCGTGGGCTTTCCTTTGCATGGCATAACTGTAGGAAGTTTTAATAATGAGCAAAGTTCAGAGAATATGGAGGAAAAGCTGGATTCCATCTGCTTATGAAAGGTCTAGGTGCACAAGTTTAAAGTGGTCCTTGGAAATTGTACCTGCTTTTTAGATCAGGTGCATAAATGTTGGAAGAAAATTTAGTTAGATGCAATGCTTACTTTTAATGAAGTAAACTGCATTTGTATCTTCAGAACCTATCAAAGCCTCGAGTTTGTATGATGTCACTAATTATATAGGTAATTTTGTATGTACAGAAATGATTATTCTCCTAATCCAATTGACGGGGTTGCACGAGAAAGAGCTGTTGCCCTCAAAACCATTAATAATGTCATCAATCAAATGCTTTCAGAGGAAATAGAGAACCGGCTGTTTGTGTCATGGAATCAACTTTTGTTACTGAACACTTGGGGTAGATGACAGTTGAGAGATAAGTGATAAAAACAGCTCTTAGTACAAATACTCTAACCACCCACCAAAAATATGAATACGTTTGAATTAAAAGACATTTAGGTATCTTTGAGGAAGGCAAATAGGAAAAAGTTCCGAAGTTTAGGGGGAATAGTTAATAATAATAATAATAATAATAATAATAATAATAATAACAACAACAACAACAACAACCTTGTTCTTTTATTATTGGCTGTTGAGTGCTGGTCAAGACATGCAGATGGTGTCTGAAAAATACAAAGCCTACATTGCTTACATTCATTTGTTCCAGTTATGCATTTGGAATTTTGCCTGGAATGCTGTTAGACATTGCCATTGCCATGATGGCTTCTTCTGTTGACCATCTCTGGCAGGGAACAGTTGATGGTCACAGAACATATAAGTAAGCTGAGCTGGAGCATTGGTGGGAGGGTAAAAAAAGTGAAGATGGTGACCACGACCACACAATCAAAGCCCAGACCCACAACACATGTAAACACACATGAAACACAATGACGGCTCCATCTTGACTCTCCCTCTGCCTATGCCCCTGAAACGGATCATACTCCTAGGTGTTTTTGACCAGGTAGGGAGTTATTTCCATGAAGTTTGCTAAAAGCCCTTTATATTAAATTATCTACAAGGGTATGACAGAGTGCTTTACAATACATGTCTGTGTCCTTATTCTTCCATTTAAAGGCAGAATAATGGGTTCAGCACAAAAGAAATTGCAGAATTGGGACAGATTTGGACTTTCTGAAGGAACACAGTGGCAGCTCTCATTTTCCCCATAGCCTCTATAGAAGAGCTTTCCAAACTTTTCATGTTGGTGACACACTGTTTAGACATGCATCATTTCACACTCTTACAGCAAGGCACAAGGCAGGCACTAGGACCTGCGCGGAATCACAGCAGGTTTGGAGGCAGCAAGGCACAAGGCAGGCACTAGGACCTGCGCGGAATCACAGCAGGTTTGGAGGCAGCAAGGCACAAGGCAGGCACTAGGACCTGCGCGGAATCACAGCAGGTTTGGAGGCAGCAAGGCACAAGGCAGGCACTAGGACCTGCGTGGAATCCTGGCAGGGCTTGGAGGCAGCAGCAGCCTCGACACACCCAGACACTGCAGCTGACACACTAATGTGTCCTGACACACAGTTTAGAAAGCTCTGCTCTATAGGAGCAGTGCAGAGCAATTAATTAGGAGAAGCCCATACCCTTCCTTTATCTGCTCACTCTCTCCAGCAAACAGACTCTTATTTTGCTCAATCTGGGCTTCACTTTGTTGTTTTTTGATGTACTATGTATGCTCTTCCCCCGCCCACTAGGCAAACCCTAAGCTACAAAAATACGAATGTCAGGCAAAATGATCTAGAGAGAGAATATTAAGACAAAGGTTAAACCTGCAAGTTCTTATCTGTAAAGGACCTCATCCAGTTTGCATGTTAACAAGCGTTTAGGTGACTCAGGGCCAACTGAGAGCAGCGAGTGGAGACATAAAATCAATATAGCAATTAGAACTGTGGATTTTGTTCCAGTTGCAAATGTAGCATCTGTTTGCAGCTCTTTAAGGCAACGGCACCTTTTCCTGGATTACAGAGGCCAGCAGTGTAATTCTGGGGAAAGACTCAGCTGCTTTAAAGAGTTGCAGATGGGCGCTACATTTGTCCTCCTGCGCTTTTCCAAATTATTCCCAAAGCATTGCACAATGCTAAAAGCAGTGCATGTATGAACACACACAAGCATGAAGATAAAGGGCTACCACATCTCTGAAATGTTTATTTGCATCAGATTCTGTTTTGTAGTACTAGCTTTAGTGTGTTTACATGCACAGCTCTGTACTCTGCTGCTCTCACACAAACAAGTGTGTATATTTGTATTCCTTTGTGGGTCTTAGGAGAAGAGAAAGTGCAGGAAAACAAATGATGTTCATTAGTTTCAGGGAAGATCATATTGATCTAGCTAGCACCCAAGACAAGACACTGAATTCAGTCCATTCTATCCTGGTTCTTGATCATGTAATGCCATTCCAAGTGGGAGTGCTCCCCAACGTTATCCATAACCCATAATTTTTGCCCTGGGTCTTCCTCTTTCATTACCCAAAAGGGATGAGATATCATCTGTAGGCCTCAATCACCTTCTCCCAATCTCTGACCGACTCTTGATTCTAAGCTCTTGTGCTGTTGCTCTACCGTCAGGCGACCATGGGCTGGAACAGGTCAGTATAAGCCTTAACTGAAATGGTAACAATACACTTGTTACAACTGACTAACTGAAATGGGCATAAGAGGGCAGTAGCGCATTGCCAGGAAACTGCAGTTCAGGTAAGAATGGTAGACTTTGAATGAAGGGCATTTGAGACTTCAATCCAAGCTGAGCTCAGAAAGGCAGGAAATAAAAATGTTGAAACTTAACACATAAATTACTCTGTGAGCTATATGCAGTAGTTTTGGATAGGATTCTGCATGATGCGAAAAGTCCAAGGGGAAAAAAAAAATCTAAGGCTCCATAGTTTGAGGAGTGATTAGAGCATTTGCCCTGTTCCTCAGTATAAACACTTAGAGAGCTTTCAAGATGCAATTTTTTTTGTTTTTGTTCTGAAGGAACATCTTTCAGGCTTTGCTGGGCAAATTCACATTGGTCGTGAGTTTTACAGATCGTTGCTGTCAGATATTGAAATCCTCCAAAGACGTGTATCTAACCAACTTTTTTTTTAAGTAGTTGAACAAAAGCTTTGTTGGTGATCTAGCATCAGTATTTATGTATGATGTTGGACAAGTTTTCTCCTCTGCTCTGCTAGATTTCAAAATGTTTTGTTATTTAAGGAGTTACTGGCTTTTTATTTGCCTTGCTTAATGCTGCTATATATGTGAAGGCGGTACAGCAAAGCTATAATTCCATATTGTAGTTCAGAAACGAATGTGGACCTTTACATACTCAACCCACGTTCCAGGGAGACATATCAAGTATTACTTGAGTGGCCTAAAATGTCAGAAATAAATAATATAGGGAAAAATAGATTGTACCACTTCTTTTGAAAGGTTCACTTTTCCTTGAAAAATTGTACTGACACAATTCAGTGTCTGAATAGACCCTCACATCTGGAATGGTTAGTATGATGTACCAATCGTTTTCTATAATATGGTAAGATGTCTGGAGTAGGAAGTTAACATTTAACGTTGCACTCGTTCCTGGACCGGGAGGCCTTGCTCACAGTCACCCATGCCTCAGTCACTTCCCATTTGGATTACTACAATGAGCTCTACATGGGGCTGCCCTTGAAGACCATCCGGAAGCTGCAGTTGGTATAGAATGCAGCGGCATGGGCACTTTTGGCTGCTCCACGGTTCACCCGAGTAACAGCACTGCTCATGAGCTGTCCTGGCTTCCAGTGGCTTTCTGAGTGCAATTCAAGGTGCTGGTTATCACCTTTAAAGCCCTACAAGTCACAGGGCCAGGTTACTTGCAAGACCGCTTCTCCCTTGGGGTATCTGCCCATTCTTCTAGGTTAGATAGGATGGGTGTGCTCCAGGTCCCCTCCCTTAAATGTTGCCACCTGATGGGACCTCAGAGCTTTGGAACAGTCTCCCACCTGAGATCTGAGGGACCCTACCCTTTTAGCCTTCCAGAGAGCCATGAAGACTTGGCTCTTCACCCAAGCTTTGGGTTAGGATGGGGGTTTATGGATTTATGCATTTATGGATTGTTGTGAGCCACCTAGAGTCATTATATGAGATAGGCGGCCATACAGTATAAATCCTGTAAATTAATAAATATAAACAAACATTTAAGTATAAGAAGAACCCTATTTGCATTCAGTGGTAGAATATGGTGAACGCTATACCACTTTTGATAGTATACATTCTCCAGCTGGTTGCATATATGTCCAAGGGACACTTTCTCTCCTGCTTTTAACTTATAAGACTGTATTTCCCTTCTTTTTAAAAAATAACATTTTACTGTAACCACTTCATTCTGATTTCTGCATAGATTAATGTAATGTAAATGCAGCAGTGTCCATGATGGGTGAGTGGGTGGGAATAGGTCAAAAAATTCAAGATGGCCATCATGGCATGTATGTGATTTTTTTTTTTGTTTAGATTTTTTATCCCTCCTTTATTATTTTTATAAATAACTCAAGGCAGGGAACATACCTAATACTCCTTCCTCCTCCTATTTTCCCCAGAACAACAACCCTGTGAGGTGAGTTGGGCTGAGAGAGAGGGACTGGCCCAAGGTCACCCAGCCGGCTTTCATGCCTAAGGCGGGACTTGAACTCTCAGTCTCCTGGTTTGCTGTTGGCTCCTTCCTAGGGCTGAGAGACAGGGACTGGCTCAAGGTCACCCAGCCGGCTTTCATGCCTAAGGCGGGACCAGAACTCTCAGTCTCTTGGTTTCTAGCCTGGAGCCTTAACCACTAGACAAAACTGGCTCTCATGTTGATGCATACACAAAATGGGCAGTGTCTTGGTTGCACTGCTGCAACTGCCATCTTGAATTTTTGGACTCCCTTTGTGGATGTTGCTGTTGTTCAGACTGATATTCTGAAATGTTTGTCTTGCCTATCCATGTAGTTGCTTTCCTGCTTGGCTACTAAGGAACAAAGCAAAGGCTTCAGATTTATCATTGACTATCTGTGCAAACATGCCTCAGATGTTGTTCTCTGAAGTGGAATTGTCTTGTAGTCAAAAGAGGTATTGCAACATGTCAGGAAAGACAAAATCAAATTTGTGGCATATGCAGTTGAAAAGTTCTAAACAGTTGAGTTTATAGAATATTCTTAGAAATTTGTTTACAAGTAAGGAGTTTTCTTTAGATCTATTAGGGATATGTCCATAGGTCATCCATAGGTATCAGTGATATATTTTAATTGGAAGAAAGAAAATACCATATTATAATGACAAGAAGAGGCATGGTTTCACTAGTTGTTTTAACAGACTTGTAACAGTGTTCCATGCGCATCATGCCGGCCACATGACCGCGGAAGCATCTTTGGACAACGCTGGCTCTTCGGCTAACAAACGGAGATGAGCACCGGCCCCTAGAGTCGGACACGACTGCACAAATGTGCAGGGGGAACCTTTACCTTTACCTAATGTGGGCTATCTAAACTAGCTTTATTGCAAAAAGTTAAACAATCTTTTGCTACTTTGGTTTCCTGCAACTTTCTATCTTCTTTGTCTCGTAGGACTTGGGGATAACGAAAGTGGGTCATATGAAGCGAATTCTTCAGGGAATTAAAGAATTTGGCAGGAGTGCACCGTTACCTGAACTGTAGCTGTCCCAGCTGCTCCGCTGAGGAAACACTACTTATGCAAAGCTGTAGAAGCATGCGGGTTACTCCATGGACGAGTAAGCGCCAGGATGTGAGAAGAGCGTTGCTCTAATCAGGGTGTTGTTTGACGAAAGAGCCGGATGTGGAAGCCCAAAAGGTTTTGTGTGTCTAAAGAGGCTGTGAAATATATTGTGAGAAGTAATTAAAGTGTCTACATTACAGTAAAAATGTTTCCTGGGTAGCTCATGCATTATTCGGACAATGGTAATCAACACAGTTCCTTTCCGTACCTATCCAGGTCCTTTCAGTGCAACTGCAAATTGCTTTATGAAATGAGATTGTTATGTTTGACAAATCCTTGAGGCCTAACCTTATCTGGAGCCTCCAGCATAAGTGTCTCGTAGACTTGATCCCATCTGGGTATTTCAGTGACACTGATACCTCAACCACCATTCTCTTGTTTTCCCTTTCATTGGCTGAAAATAATGTTGAAGCCGTGCCGAATGCCATGAATGGAAATGCCTGGCTTCATGGCCCAGACTGCCTCTCTGTTGCATGATACTTCATACACTTGAACAACTTTTATATCTGTTTTAATAAGGTATAATTTATTACTGCTTTGGGTTAAGGACTTTTTCTGATGTTATTATGTTATATAAACATGCTGTGTGTGGTGGACATTGTTGCCATAATCTAGCCATGAAAACTCTGGCTTCAGGTAATTTCAGAGTATTTCTAAAATGCTAGTACATGGCAGATTTATGAACTGGTTCCCAAGAGAGAATGATTTGAACATTTCCTTACCATTGATAAAATATGCAATGTTGACTATCTTTCTTAAAGCAACTGCAAGTTTACCTCGAATGTCTGAATTTCAAAATGTGGCCATCTCGTGGCTGATCGACCAAAACTGCATCATATTTGGTGAATATCAGGACTTAATTATGCAATTTTAATGAAATCTTTAAAGATTACAGAGCCCTGTCTTTTACGTATCCATTAAGCAAAGTATTTTTTTCAGTTCAGAAATTGATTAGCCTCATCAGAAATATTGTTATCAAATCATTTGTTAATATGGATTGGAAAATTTGGTTGATCAGTGCTGGAAAAGAAATTCCTTTTCTAAAAATGCAGCACGAGTTTCAGAGCCGGGAAACCTCTGATTCTAGATATTGCTGAACCCCGGGGCATCAGCAGGGGGGTTCAAAAAAGTCAAGATGGTATCTTGATTGTGTGGTTATGGCCTCACCGCCCATGGACACCCCTGGCTGAAATACATCTCCCAACATCCCCCATTATTGATCTTGCTGGCTCTTAAGCTCCTTCCACTTGCAGAAGAACCTAAACAATTAAAGCTAACCAGAAAGCAGAGAGTTTGTGATTTTGTCTGAATCAGGACTTTTGATTTTCATTTCTCTAAAAAGTCAGAACCTAAAGTCAGATCAATAGTTTGTTTCCAGTTTGGGTTTGTTTAACCCAAAGTCCTGGTTCAGATATAAGACGAAGCGTTTGTTCTCTGTGTTAGTTTTGATTAGTGGGAAGAGCCAAGCAGGAATGGTTGGCCTAGGGGTGTCTGTGGGTCATAAAAGTCAACATGGTGGCTGTATGATCAAATCCCTGCCCTCTCCTTTTCATTGTGCTGCACGTGTGATGCATACAAAAAAGGATAAGGGCCTTGATTGTGCAGTGACAGCCATTAACTTGACTTTTTGACACACACCCCTCATCCCCCATGGGCACCAATGAATTGACACAGACCTCATGAACAATAAATGAGGATTTTCCAGAATTCTGATATGTGTGCAGCTTTGTCCTCCTCGATTGGCAGTGAGCAATGGGAGGAGGAAATACATCTTGGGGAAATGCTGCACATTTCCAATGAACAAGATGCATCACAGTGTCAGAAGGAACCCTAAGGAGATCAAGTAGCAATGATTTCTCCTCAAGTTGGAGACATCTTAATTGGTAGCATTTCCTCAGCCAAGGCAGATGGGATTTTTACCACATACAGGTGAAGATTTCAGTTTGTGCTTCAGTACCAACAGTGTGCAGGCATACCCTTTGTTACCTGTATTGTACTTTTACAGTGCAAGTACCCAACATAGACTTCTGTTCTGTAAAGGTGAGACACTTGCTCTCATTTCTGATCATTTGGCGATTTATCTTCTGTATCTGTAGGATGCAAAGCGAATCTCTAAGATGCGAAGCAGACATTAGCGGTTTTCTGGTTTTAATGCGATAAAGATAATAATGTCAATTAATATTAATATATTATGATGAGTATATTAATTAACATATTAATTAATGTGTTAATTAATGTTAATATGTATCACAATCCACTATTTTGTGAAAGGAATTTGCTTCCTTTTCCTGGGACAAAAGTTTGTTTCTCTCAAACTTTTTCTTACGTGTTCACAAAGGCTAAATTTGGGTTCAGAGATTAAATGTGAAGTCTTACAGAGATGAATGTGAAAAATAGAGTCTAATTAACAAATATTTGTAAGTACAGCATTGCTATTTTAAAATACTTTCACTGCTTTTTCTTATTTTAGGAGAGATGCCCAGCTGTACTTTGTTAAAATATTCTGTTTCTTAAACATGTCCATTGTTTTCAGCAGGAGTGTGAAACTGTAAAAGTAGATTTCTAATGCAGAAAATTATCTAGACTTTTTATAGTGCTTTACCACAGTGTACACATGAACTGTTATATAAAAGTGACGTTATGACAATCTATGTCCCCACAATGGGATGTGCCTGTAGACAGCCATTTTTGATACTAATATTATTATAGAAACCCACAGAAATTGAGGGTAGAATAGTCTTACAAAGCTTGACTGCCACAAAAAATAGCAACATCAGCTCAAGAAGATGAATTCAGTCAATATTAAATGTTTACTTTGGCGTAGATTTAAGATGACATAGTGTTTATGGGCAAACACTTTGTACACAACTGTGTGCAGAGCAAAGCAAGGCAACAGAGATTGGTTTGAAAAGCCAAATGCTTGTAAACTGACTTCACTTACTGAAACAGCAATGGAAAGTTTACATATTTTCTCAGCATTTGTATCAAAATTTGCCCCCGATTGCATTGTTCCTAATTTTGATATTCTGCCATATCTAACACATTCCTGGCTCACAATATTGCAAATACCACTTTCCTATGCACAATGCACAATACCCTTTTCAAAAAGGTCCTTGTGGGTAAAAAGGAAATACAGAAAGCTGCGTTGCACAGAAAGGGAGGCTATAATTATTTTTAATTTAGCCATGATTACTTGCTCTGTGCTTTTCCCTTTCAGAATATTAATATACTGTTCTAGGGAAGTGAACAATGCATTAGCTAGAGTATCCTGAATGTAGAAAGTCAGACATTTTTTTAAAATCACCCATTTTTTAAATGCATTAAATCCTTGAAATAGAATTTCCCTGCTGGTTCCTTGTGATTTAATTAAGCAGTGTTCTGCATTCTCACAAATGGTTACGTTTTCTTTCTTCTGTGCTTTCATTCAACTCTTTTTTTTCAGTCTGGAAAATAGAAGCAAAACCCTTTTATGAAAACTGTACTAAGTCAACATAGGTATTGTACATTTCCCCGAATACATAGCTAGCAGTTTTTGATTAATACAGTCCTAACCTTCTTTTTTGAAGGTAGCAGGGTGATCTGCATGAGGGATCAAAACAGTCAAGATGGTGGCCACAAGCATGGACTCAAAGCTTTGAGTGCAAGGTTGTGGTCACCATCTTGACTTTTTTGACACCCCCTCCCTGTGGATACATCTGGAAGGCAGGGTGCCAGTTTAATATTTAATATGACACTTCAGTGTTGAGAAGTTAAAAACTGAGTGAGAAAATGCCAACTTTTTTTAAAAGTAAGAATAAGAATTTGAACATGCATGTTGTGTAGGCTGACCATACATCCCGTTTTGAACGGGACAGTCCCGTTTTTTAAGCATTTTTCAACCATCCTGTTGTTTTCATAAAAATCTCAGTTTTGTCCCGTTTTTCAAACCTGGTGGGAATGGCCCAGAAGGAGGATCCAAGCCAGAGCGTGGACCAGGTGGTGGGGTTTGCAGGCGGGAGCCAATCGTGCGGACCAGGGGGCAGGGTTTGCAGGTGGGAGCCAATCGCACGGACCAGGGGCGGGGTTTGCAGGCAGGAGCCAATTGTGCGGACCGAGGGGCAGGGTTTGCAGGAGGGAGCCAATCGCACGGACCAGGGGGTGGGGACCCCTGTCTTTTTCATGAATACAGAATATTACATATAAGACCCCGTCCCGTTTTGCCATCCTGAAATATGGTCAGCCTAATGTTGTGTGTAGTTGCCATGTTAGGCAAGGCTAAAAGGAGTGAATTGGTATTGATTTCAGTTCTTAGGATTTAAGGTTGCACTATTAAGATGTGTCACTTTTCATGTTTAACCCTGTTGTAACTTTACATAGCCAAAACGTGTTTGGATAAAGTTTAGGTTTAAGCTTTCCTTGAACATCACAAGCAAACCCCCTCTAAAATATCAGAGAATTATGGTCTAATTGTAATTTGGCTTCTATTAACAGCCAGTTAAACATGTAAGTCTCACTGAGTTCAATGGAAGAGAATTAATCACTTGCCCAAATTAAGCATCTACAATGTATTTGTTCTGGGGTAATATGTGCTAATATATAGACAGGGTATGATAATGATAAATATTTCAGGATGGGGCCACGATCAAGTGCGGTTGATGCTGTACATTTAGTTTTTGGTTTCGTTGGTGGAAGAATTTGTACAATGGTTGAGTGAATGTTCCATTATCAGTGGAAGATGATACACCATCCCCTATCTCAAATCCAGGTTCCAGCACCCTGGAAACATGGAAGTGGGCCTTACTTCTTTGGGCAGGGTTGGGCTGGATCCAAATGAAGGGGCTTCAGTCAGTTGGGGGAGGGCTATCCCACTGCTGGTGAAAACCTCTCTTATTCGTGAATGGAGGCTGTTCGTATTTTATATTTAATTGAGATAAATTCCCGACAAAGGATCCTTAACACTGTAACATGCGAAAGCGATTCTGGTGGCCAGCCATAAAAGAAATAAGAATGGGTGTGCAGTCTGAGAAATCACAGAATCAGTAATAGTTTGAGTTAGAAGGAAGAAACTTTGGTACTGTGGTGATGGTAGGGGAAAGTACTGAAAAGTCACCAGGTTAGATCAAGGAGGAGATAACAATCATTCAAAGGCATAGCAATACTAAGCAAAAGAGATACATAGCACAGTTATATACATTATATACATATACATATATATTGTCTATATGCATTATATAGTCAATACATTAACTTCAGATCATCAGATTCTCAAGAGACCTGTTTTCAGCCAAGCTAGTGCAAAATTTGGGTGACTTTCCAAAATGAAATGATGTATATCAAGCCCCCCCCGCTCCCCCCCCCGTTCCCCCCCCACCAAGACCAAACGTTGCAGTTGCATGTTCTCTAAAATCAGGGTCAAACTCATAGCAAGAATTGCGTATAGGCAACCAAAAAGTAATTGCAAACATGTAACGTACTGGTACAGGTAGTCCTCACTTAACAACCATTCGTTTAGTGATGGTTCGGACTTACAACGTTACTGAAAAAGCTGACTTATGACCGGTCCTCACACTTACAACTGTCGCAGTGTCCCCTCGGTCACGTGATCACGATTTGGCCACTTGGCAACCAGTTCACATTTATGACCTTTGCAGCATCTCGTGATCATGTGATCACCATTTTCTACCTTCCCGGCCAGCTTCTGGCAAGAAAAATCAATGAGGAACTGCATGATTTGCTTAACAACCACTTGGTTCACTTAATGCCCATGGTGATTTGCTTAACAACCGCCACAAAAAAGGTCGTAAAATCGGGTCAGATTCGCTTAATGACCACTTTGCTTAGCAACCAAAATTCCCGTCCCAATTGTGGTTGTTAAGCGAGGACTACCTGTATTAAAGTATAATTAATGAAATCTCCTCTGCAGCATTTAGAATGCAAGCTAACAGGAGTGACAAAAACAATACTGAAACCTTGCTGTAGTTGGGCTATCAAGGAGCTCTCTTAATTATCGTTAGAACAGCAGCTTCTTGAACAATGTTGCAAAACTTTAATTGCCAGTCAACGTTCTGTGGTCGTTCTTCTTTGCGGAGGCGTGATTTAATTGGTTTGATTTACATCCTGCCTTTCTACTCAATTTGAGCCCTCGATAAGTAAAATTGCCAAACACAACTCGTACAAATTCTACACACATAAATTAAAGCAAAGGCAGACATCAATTAGTAATAAAAGCTGGCCAAGCCAGACGTGTCTCGTTGCTGTTCTGATGGGAAGGAGGATTGTGTGCCAGATTAAGAGGTCAGATTAAGAAGCTTCTCACAAAAAGATGATACACACTAGTACACTGATGTGTTCTGCAGCGGGCAATGGTTGTCCTCCCATTATACCGCAGCACGAAAATATGAAAATACCCGTAGAATCTCTTTTTGAAATCCTAATCGTTTTTTTCCCCAACACGCTTTTGATAGTGCACCGTAGAATCATAAGTGGGAAGGATTGGATGAGTTGAGTTATGTTAGTCTGAATCTAATAAGAAATCATATGCTGCATAAAACCACGCTCAGTGTCAAGAAATGGAATAACATTGCCTGTGCCAACTACGCTTCTGCTTAGATTTGCAAATATTTGCCAATAGTATGCTTGGTTTTGACATAATTCTAGGTGAAATTATGCAAATGATAAACAATAGGGATTGTGGAAACTAGGATTCCCTGATACAGAAAAAATCAGGAATAGGTAGATGAGGGTCTAGACATTACATTCTCCATTTTTGCCAACTATTTCAGAAAATTCAAGTTAGACTTTTTTAATTATTTATTTTATTTTTTATTAATCCAATTTATCACTGCCCATCTCTACCTCAGTAGACTCTGGGCGGTTTACAATAAAATATTAAAATTAAAAAACCTATAAATCATTAAAATACAATATCATAATAAATAGAAATATAAAAAATCCAGAGGATGGTAAGATCATAAAAGGAGGTTATTACTAAGCCAACCACCCCCAGGAGGAACTATCACTTCCTTTGTCCCAAGCCAGGCGGCAGAACCAGGTCTTTAAAGACCTCCGGAAGTCCAGGAGCGAGGGCGCCCACCTCACCTCTGGGGGCAAGATATTCCGCAGGGCGGGCGCTATCGCAGAGAAGGCACGCCTCCTGGACCCCGCTAGATGGAATTCTTTTATTGACGGGGTCCGTAGTATAATTAACCCAAGATGTTCAGGGATTATATTTGTGAAAAAACTAGTTAGGTTAAAGTTTTGATATGCTATCTTTTACTCAATGGAATTGAATTATTTATTGTTTTGCATAGAAGCAGTTTCTTCAACAAACGTTCTGCACTACTGTACTGAATTCCTTCCCTAAAAATGAATGTGCCACGCAATTCTTATGAAGTTCATGTCACACCGAAGCTTCTGCTATTCTTGTCCCATTTGCCTCTAATTCATGAAAGTCTTTTTTTTGGGGGGGGGAATGGGAACATCAAGCTGCACAGTAAACTAAAGTAATCATTGGTTGGAAAATACTTGCAATTTCTATTAAAGGAATTGGCTCTTGGCACGTGGCCCTTGAAACAATAGTCAATTGGTTCTGGGAGGTCAGAAAAGTCAACATAGCATGTGACCATGTGATAGAAGCTCCACCTCTTTTTAATTTGTACTACATGTGCAACACACCTAAAAAAGGAGGGGGGATTCAATTGTGTGCTCTCAGCCACCATCTTGACTTTTTTTTACTCCTTCCTTCTGAACCAGTGGAATAATTTTTCATCGGCCACGTATTGAGAGCTAATTCCTTTAACAGATACCCTGCTGACGCCCCCAATTATAATAGTAAAGAAAGTTTTAATGTTGCCTAGATGCACTAAAATAAATCTGAACGCTTGTCAAATGTTGAGTCCTTAATACCATAATCTCAAAATATATTAAATAAGTATATTTCTATGGGCTGGTCACAGATGCATAAGCCTTTCTTTGGAGATAAGAAATACATCGATATTAACATTTGACTTGGTTTTCATTTATGCTTTCCCCCCCCCCCCCCAGAAGCTAAAGAATGAAATACTCGGCATAAGCACTTATAGATAACTTGCATGAAGCTTGGAGAAAGGCTAGCATTTTCCCTAAATGGGAATGAATAATGTTACAGCTTGAAGGAATGCTAGTTTGATTTCCCTCCTGAATAATCGTGGTTGTTGGAAAGTATCAACATCTGTAACCTAGAATGCAATCTGCTGTTTTGAGTCACAGCCTGGAAAGAAAGCTCAGGTTCAGGATGAAATTCCAGTGCTTGTTTATGACATGATACTGTGGGTAGCATTTGATGATGAAGACTGAATTTTGCTGTGTATAATCTGCTTTTGGGGCCTGATCTGTTACAGTGACTCTTAAATTGTTTGACCCATTTACCCCTTTTCCTGATCTCAAATAATAACCCCACCAAAAAAACCCAACAGACTGTTGCTTTACACAAGTGTCTCAGCAGCAGAAATCCCAAACTGGACCCTCAACACACAAACACGCAACTACAAATCATTCCACTACCTCCTGGATATGCCCAAAGTTTAATACCCCCAGTTTAAGAACCACTTATGTAAAGTAACCAGCTGGCTTAACAATAAAATGTTCCGATCTTTAACAAAAAAAGCTGCTTTTTTGTTACAGCCTTAATATTAATTTGTTGTGTTTGTTGCTCTGTGCAGTAAGAAGAGTTTATTCTCTTTGTGGCGAAGTTCCGAAGAGTTTCATTTAACATCCAATTGTAGCACATGGATTTGATTTACTGCAATTTGATGATGTAACAACCACCAGCAAAGTCAACAGAATTAAGGCTGATATGATAAGCAATGATTGACAGCTTATGGAAATAATCAATCATAGGATATCAAAATCCTAATAAACCTAACTTTATCAGCTTTTCTAATACAAAATACGAAAAATGAATTTAAAAAAACTTTTATTTGATTAAAAAAGAGCATAGTATCATTTAACAAAATACATAAATGTTCATACAAATTAGCTTCCTAGAAATGGACTCTTACCTACTCTAGATATTACTGTATATCTATACCAGAGCTTTCCAAACTGTGTGTCGCGACACAAAAGTGTGTCGCCACACACAGTCTGGTGTGTCGCCACACAACCCGGAAGCGTTGATCATCATCAGCGCTTCCGGGTTTTCCCGCGGCGACACACCAACGGCGGCGCACAAAAACTGAAAGCGGCAGCAGCGCTTCCGGGTTTTTGCGTGCTGCCGCAACGGCGGCACTTCCGGGTTTTCCCGCGGTGACACACCAACAGCGGTTGGTGTGTCGCCGCGGGAAAACTTTGGAAAGACCTGATCTATACTCTAGAATAGATGTTAATATTAATTAGAGATATTAATCCACATGATATTAATTAGAGATATTAATCCACATTCTAGACAATTTACAAATAATACCCATTGTTCCATATCTGAGCAGACATTTCTTTACCACAATTGGTTTAATACAGTGGTCCCCAACCTTTCTGGCACCAGGGACCGGTCGTGGAAGAAAATTTTTCCACAAACTGGGGGGGGGGCAGGGTTTGCAGGCAGGAGCCAATCACATGCACCGGGGGGCAGGGCTTGCAGGTGGGAGCCAATTATGTGTACCGGGGGCGGGGTAATCACGTGCACCAGGGGCGGGGTTTGCAGGAGGGAGCCCCACGGCCCACATCCTCACAGGCTGCGGCCCACTAGTGGGCCGTGGCCCACAGGTTGGGGACCCCTGGTTTAATACATCACAGTAAATCTTTCCATATCAAAGAAGAGAATATGGTTTTGAATATCTTGTTTCAAGATGCAGTTAACGAGTTAATTTTTCTCTCTCAGGTATATATAAGAGTTTATTATATCAATCATCTAAAGATAATATTAAGCTTCCAATTTTTAGTTACCACCATCCTTGCTGCTGTCAGCATATGATCCACCAACTCTATTTTCTCAATGTTTTCAATAAATATTCTCAACAATGCTAATTGTAGGTCTATTTTAATATCTTAATTGTTAATTTTATCCATTTCCACATGGACCAATCTCCCAAATATCTAACCCCTGGGTACTCCCACCCTGGATGTATCCTTCTTATTGCAATTATTCCAGCAGTGCATAAATAAACTATCTTAATTATTTTAAGAGAGCTTTCTTTAATTTGGGCAGAGGAAAAGAAATAACTCTGAAAGACCAGATTTACTCAGGTCTCCTTCATCAATGACTCTTGGAAGATCATTTTCTCAAACTAATTGTAATCAAGCTAATGGTAAAAATTTTATGCTCCAGTAAAATAGTGAACAGTTGAATGTTAGGCCTTTAGTTGATATACCTCTATATCTAATATTAATCTTTCCAAATTAGTAAGTGGTCTTTGGTTGCTTTGGATAGTGTGTTGGAAAGGAAAGAAAGGCCATTCTAACAGAGGAATCCCATAAAATTGAAATCCACAGATGTTTGTTTCATCTGTTGTAAACTGTGGTCCATATCTCTCATTCTGACCCAGTTATCCTACGTACCAAACAAACCCACAAAGAGAGGATATCCTACAAGTAATCTAGGTTTTGAAACAGTATAACAGGTTGTCATCTTTTCCCACTCTGCATAATTCACTTGAAAAATGGATCAAAGTAGAATTGATCATCCCTTGGATAAAATCAACGCAAAATAGTAAATTGAACATTCAGTACATTCTCATGTGAGGTTATTTCTTTCCCCAATGTCAGTTTTCACTGAATGTGAGGTCTTTCTTTTAAATGTATTTGCTAATAATTTAGATCCATTATTAACATGCTCATAAAACATATGTTGAATAATTATCAACTGGGTGGCATATGTGTTACCCTGAGGACTTCTAATTCACTTCTCTTTTATAATTGTCCATGAACACCCTTAGAACCCAAGTTCTTATGCTACAGTATTTTTAATTCCTTTATACATTCTCCTCTAAATAGCGCTATAATGCCATCGAGCCTGGGATGACAGAGGTGGCAGTGCCTCCTGGGGTTGGCTGGCCCCGTAGGAATACAATCTACACCACGGTCTCCAATCCATCTTGGATTTAGATAATTTATTACTGTATAGTATTATTTATTATTGTATTTTTAGAGGATATTTTTATAGTTTTTAAACTTTCAATTGTTGTAACCCGCCCAGAGTCCCTTGCAAGGGAGATGGGCGGGGAATAAATTGAAATAATAAATAAATAATAAATAAATAAATAAATAATTGAATTCCAAATAATAACCAATGACACTTCTAAAGAAGAATTCAGCTTTTAAAAAGTGTCTAAGAATCTCCTTTAACATCTCCAGAGATTCTCTATTCTGTATCAGTATCAGGTTGAAAAGCCAAATGGGAATGTTATGTAAATTTCTCCTTCCAGTCTAACATATACTGGGGAGAAATACTGTATATATATATATTTATATATATAAATACTGTATATATATACTGTATATCACATCCTGTACAGATGAAATTCTCCTAGTATCACATAATGCAAAACCATGAGTGATGGCTTAAAAAAAAACCCACTGGATTTTCCCTCTAACATCTTTACTTTCATCTATTAAAGGATCAAGAACCATAGTTAAATCTCCTTCTCATTTCACAACTGCAATGTATGGCAGATTTTAACATAATAGCTACTCACTGAGTTCTGTTTGATACTGAACTTTAAAGTTTTGGACCAGAAGAGGATAATTTATCTTTAATCTTTATGGGTTTCTTGAAAAAACATGATGTCTAAATATACATTTAAGGACTGATTCTGCCTTTTATAGGGTCACATAATATTTTCATATTCAGTGAGATATGTTTCCTGTTACTTTCTACTGCTTTCCTGTTTGGAACTTGACCACTAAATTATCAGTTTTGTTGAAGAGTATCAACCTCTAAAGGATCTATGTTCTTGTCAGTTCTTTTGTTGTTGTTTATTCGTTCAGTCGCTTCCGACTCTTCGTGACTTCATGGACCAGCCCACGCTAGAGCTTCCTGTCAGCCATCACCATCCCCAGGTCCCCCATGGTTGAGTCCGTCACCTCCAGAATATCATCCATCCATCTTGCCCTTGGTCGGCCCCTCTTCCTTTTGTCTTCCACTTTCCCTAGCATCAGTTTCTTCTCCAGGGTATCCTGTCTTCTCATTATGTAGTCAAAGTACTTCAGTTTTGCCTTTATTATCATTCCCTCAAGTGAGCAGTCTGGCTTTATTTCCTGGATATTTTCCTTCATCTTTTGTAATTCAGCATCTTCTGAGCTTGTAGTGAGCTGTCCTTCTGATGTAACTTCATTCTGTAAATTCTCATCCTTCTTGGAGTATAACTAGGTATCTGGTGGAGAATTGTCTTTTATGTTGTACTGAGTTTACAAGTTTGATTGAGATCTTGGAAGTTAATCTCTCTACTGTTATTTTTTGTGAGTATGTGTGTGTGGGAATCTCAGAACTGCATCTCTGTCAATTCTTTCCCTGTTTCTGAAGATCTTCACTCTTTTAAGTAAGTTTTTAATTTTAACCCGTGTACATTCTACAAACTTTAGATGGGTTCTGCACAAATTGTTCCAGCTGTTGAAACCTTCCTTGGAAAAATGCTCCTTAATACCGTTTAAAAAAACTTCAGAAATGTGCTAGTAGATTCTATAATACATAGGAACTCGTTCCTGCTGCCAAATTGTGTGGATGCACAGTGAGTGTTCTTGCCTCATTGATTTTCAGTGCAGTAGTACAGTGTATAGGTAGTCCCCACTTAATGACGGGAACTGGGGCCGGCAACTCCATCGCTAAGTGACGCGGTTGTAAAGCACGTCACATGACCATACTGATTTACTACAGCAGTTGTGGTAGTTCCAGTTGCCGTCATTAGATGAATCCTGAGCAGTTGCAGCATTCCCGGTCACGTGATCGCCATCTGCAACCTCTCACCAGCTTCCCATTGACTTTGCTTGTGGGAAGCCAGCAGGGAAGGTTGCAAATAGTGATCATGTAACTGTGGGATGCTGCAACAGCCACAACTACAAGGAACAGTTGTAAGTCCCCTCATTTAGCACCGTCGTAACTTTGAATGGTCGCTGAACGAGTGGTCGCTGAACAAAGACTACCTGTATGCGTGGATATTTTTCAGTGAAACCAAAGGACTTTAAAAGGACGTAACTATGGGTCGATCGTGCTCTACGTATTTAAACATTTAAAGCAAGGCAAGCAACAACAGTACTGTGAGATAATGTAGGATGAGCCTGATTAATTAAGAACTAACTAGAATAAGATAATGTGCTGGAAAATACTTGCTTCTGAATTCACATAGAATGGATTTCTACTAAATGCAAGGCATAGTCACTTGGACTTTCACATTTCAATTCAGTGTAGGCTCTGTCTGCACCAAAATTATTTTTTAAGCATTTGTAATCACCTGTTAGCAGCTACTCGAGTTATTTATGAAGGAAAATCTGCTTGCCCCAGCTGTCAACTTGCTGAGTATTGTAGTGAAGTCTCTAGATGGACCAAACAGGGGCTAATTTATTTGGGCTACAGTTAATTTCTGGCTTTAGATTTTATGTGTTTGCTTTATGCAAACATACATAATGGAATCCTGTAACACAGTGGGAAACAGTTTGTCTTAAATTATTCTAACAGTCTCTTTGCATATTAAAGTCAAGTCTTCTTCAAGTTGAAATTTAGTCTTTGTTGACTTTCTGGACGCCTTCAAGTAGTTTTCTCAGCAACAACACAGAAGTGGATTATTTTTCCTCACCCCACTCCTCCTCCTCCTCCCCCTCTTTTCAGACTTCACTGCTTCTCCCTAATAGTCTTCTTCTCTCTTAGTATGAACCAAGCCAAGCCCTGATTAGCATCCAAGCCCAGACAAGGATAGCCAGATGAGGTGATCTCCTAAAACTTTGTATTATACCACTTCCTAATAAAGTTAATAGAATCTGACTTGACTCTCAGTGATACTGTCATGGGCCAAATTGTTGAAAATGCTGGTCAGCCAGAGGGTGAGAATTATGAAACTACCCCTGGATATTCACAAACGATGAAGCTAGACTCAGACGAGGAATTAGGCCCTGAACCTAGAGTTTGGCTCATCTGGAACTGCCCAGAAAATCATGTAGCAATGTTATTGAAAAAGTATTATAAATATTATATACATATGCATGCATGAAGAACTGGCTTTGGTTGAAGGCAGTCACAGCAGTATTGAAATTTGTGTTCTTTAAGGATTGTCTTTCCTCATCTGGATGTTGTGTGCATTATCTAGAAATGTTCATGGGCGAAATACAACTGCGTTCTTTAATACTTCTGAACTCATGAACTTTGCTTCCTATAGGACAAGAAAACAGGATGAGTAACTGTTGAGTTTAAATCTCAGTGGAGAACCGTTTAATTACTTCTTAAAGCATTTATTAGGACGTTCCATCAGGATACCAAAACAATGGTAAAAGCAGATTAAACTTTAAAACAGACCAAGATCTGAACAAATGAAATAGCTGTTAAAATACCTAGGCAAAGAAACAGTGTTTTACCTAATGCTTGAAAGATAGCATCTGTGGACTCATAAAATCCTTATTTTTCCTCCCCAGAACCAGGATTTTCAGGAACAAGGTGCCATGACAGCAAAAGTCATAATTTTGTTCCCCATTTGTGTGATTTAGTACAAGGTAACTTTTCTGTGCTTGATTTTGTTCTCCCTTGGAGAATGTTGATTATGCCGATCCCCCTATTTTTAAATAGACATAGGAACCCAAATAAATTATGCTAAGAGTCAGTTCACTAAAATTGATGGGAGTTAATTTAGTCATACGCTATGCCCCATTGATTGCAATGAATTTACTTTAAGCATGACAAGATCCAGAATCAACACAGAAGCTAAAACAATATAAATGATCTCCATCCATGTGATTATTAATTTTCCTTTGTTGAATTGCAATTACTGCAAAGATTGGTTGCATTGTTTTCATTTCTTACAAGTTTACTGAATTGACAAATATGTCTACACCCAGGCAGAGATAAATAGCTTTATTGCCTAATGCAAATATTGTGTGAATTTTCCACTGATGATTAACAGTTTTCAAAGCACTCTATCCAAACCCAAGGGCCTTCAAATTAGAGAGTCTTTGGAATATTCTGCAGATCACCCAGGCTGTGATCTCTGTGTATTGTTAAAAAAATAATAATAATAAAAAATTTAAATATTAACCCATGATGAAATCTGCTGAGCAGAGAATGCTGTAAGTTTGGGATTTTATTTACTTGTAATTTTTTTTTAAAGAAACAGTGAGTTTTGTTTGTTTACATACTGTTTACAGCAGCACAGGTTTATTTTTTAATATATATATATATGAAAAAATGAGATATTTATTGCATTTACTATTTTGAACGATGTTTTATGTGTTTTGCACCTTTGGGATATATTGTTACATTGCTGTGTACAGAATATTTGGGTGGTTCTGTTAATAGTAATTTTATGACTCCTAAGTGACCAGTTTTTGTGCCTTTTTATTATTGGATGCATGATTACTTATTTATTATTGTATGGAAGTCATGGAGATGTGTATTTTTGTACGCTGTTGAAAGCAATGGTTGACTTTATTGTACTTTTATGAGGAGCACTTCTTTTCAAGGGCGCTCCCTTCATCTTCCTTTGGAAATAAACATATGCATACAAACTCCCAGTATGTCGTTTTACATTTTTTGAAAGTTTGACGTAATGGATTGAAACACCCGTGTTTTTTTGTTGAGAGAGGGTTATCCTTCAGTAAAAGTGCAAGAAAAAGAAAAGAATAAAAGCATTCAGTAGAGCCAACCAGCAGAATGACAAGAGCAGAAGAAGGGGACACTTAAAATTAAAAACACAGAGAAAAAGGGATCTTCATGTGTTCAGATGGACAGAAGACGCTACAAACTCATTCAGAAAAGAATTCCGGGCCAGCAGTGCTGCTAAGTTAATTGAACCTTCACACACAACTTTAGGACATCAGTGTGTACAGGCAGTCCTCACTTAATGACCACTTGTTTACTGACGGTTCAGACTTACGACAGTGCTGAAAAAAACAACTTACAACTGGTGCTCACACTTATGACCGTTGCAGCATCCCCGCGGTCACGTGATCATGATTTGGACGCATGGCAACTGGTTCGCATTTATGACTGTCGCAGCATTTCGTGGTCACGTGATCGCCATTTTCGACCTTCCCGGCCGGCTTCTGGCAAGCAAAATCAATGTGGAACCGCATGATTTGCTTAATGACCAGGTGGTTCGCTTAACGACTGTGGTAATTCGCTTAATGACCACCGCAAAAGGTCGTAAAATCAGGTCAGATTTGCTTAATGACCGCTTGGCTTAGCAACTGAAATTCTGGTCTCAATTGTGGTCGTTAAGCGAGGACTACCTGTACTTTGCCTGAGGTCAATTTCTGCCAAACAAAGTGTTAAGTGTTGTTGTTGGCCATGCTAAAGTGACCTGCATCTATTTTAATATACTCTCTGTGCCATACACTATTTGCACAAGCATCAGCCCTCCTAATCTAAACTGGAAATGCACTCACACTAGAAGAATGTATTCCTGCAGGACATAGCCTTGTTTTGGTTTCATTTGCAGAACAGTAAGTTGCACAATGAACAATCACAACTGAGTGTTAGTATACTGTATTGCAGAGCTTTCCAAACTGTGTGTCGGGACACGTTAGTGTGTTGGCTGCAGTGTCTGGGTGTGTCGCGGCTGCTGCTGCCTCCGAGCCCTGCCAGGATTCCGTGCAGGTCCTAGTGCCTGCCTTGTGCCTGGCTGCCTTGTGCCTGGTGTGATTCTGTGCAGGTCCTAGTGCCTGCCTTGTGCCCGGCTGCCTCCAAACCTGCCCTGCCAGGATTCCGCGCACGTGCTAATGGCTGCCTTATGCCCTGCTGCCTCCAAACCTGCTGTGATTCTGCGCAGGTCCTGGTGTCTGCCTTGTGCCTGGCTGCCTCCAAACCTGCCCTGCCAGGATTCCACGCAGGTCCTAGTGCCTGCCTTGTGCCTGGCTGCCTTCAAACCTGCTGTGATTCTGTGCAGGTCCTAGTGCCTGCCTTGTGCCCTGCTGTAAGAGTGTGTCGCGAAATGATGCATGTCTAAAAAGTGTGTCACCAACATGAAAAGCTTGGAAAGCTCTGCTGTATTGCATGTGCCAGTGTTTCTCAACCTTGGCAACTTTAAGATGTGTGGACTTCAACTCCCAGAATTCCCCAGTCAGCCAAGAAGTCCACACATCTTAAAGTTGCCAAGGTTGAGAAACACTGGCATATACTAACCATATCCAGGCCCTTGGAAAACCCTTTGTTCTATGCATTTCAGGACCCATTTCCTGGGTACAAAGAACTTCCAAATCCACTGAAAGACACTTTGCTCCATTTTCTTACGCTTAAATGGCAATAACAGCCTACTTCAAAAGATTTCTGCCTGCCTTTCCTTGTCCTTAGATTAACAAAGTCTCAATTGGATGAAATTGTGGGAAGATGACAACCCAGGGCCCATATTAATATGTGTTTTATTAGACATGAGCTGCACTGTGAAAAAGCAGCAGATTCATTAGCACAACATGCTAGTTTTACAAATCTTTTTGGTGGTTCTTGGGGCAGCTTAGTGTCTTGTAGGAACATGGTTTTTCTTTTCCTTTGTTTGTGTTGTTACAAATCTTAATACATTGTATTGTTCCAATACATTGATGTTTGTAAACACAATTGAAGACTATTAACCTTCTATTATTTAGATAGCTTAGAGTAGGAACACGATTTATTTGGTTCATCGGCCCTTGACCAAACCTGCAAACTCTGTTAATTCAGTAACCCGGTGCAGCATTTTCCCACCACTGTCCTTTCGGCTTTTTCAAATCTGCCAAGTTCATGCAGAGCCGATCTGCAGCACGCTTCCCAAGGCCGAAACTGGGACGCTTCGTGCGTTTTCCATTTTAACAGCACAACCATCCTCTGCCTCTCACATCGCCCCAAAGCCCACTTCGTTTCTCAACCTTGGCGAGAGGCTGGCTGGGGAATTCTGGGAGCTGAAGTCCACGCATCTTCAAGTTGCCAAGGTTGAGAAACACTGCTCTAAGTAGGAGCAGCAGCAGCCGCCTTTCAGGGCCCCCCCTCTAAGGCCTGAGGGTCAGCCAAGGTGGGGCAGAGGGCGCAGGAAAGCCTGTGTTTATTCTCCCACCCGCAAAGCAGCGCTCAGTCTCTTCTGGTGTTTCCAAGGGCGCCTCCGCTCCCTCCGGGGAGGCTTTGGGGGTTTCCAAGACCAGGCGGGGGGCGGTTCCTGGCGGCCTCCCCTCCCATACCTAGCCAGTTGCGCCCCGCTTTAGCGTTTGAAAGTGGGGAGCGGGCGCTTTGGAGACCCAAACTTCAAGGGGGAACCCTGCTCTCCAGCCGCACCACCTCCAGCGCCGAAGGAGGGCGCGCGGAGCGCACAGCCGCGCCCCCTGGCTCCGGGAGCCCCCTACGCTGCCCCGCCGCTTCCCGGGGAGCCTCTCTCGGTGCCCGCAAGGAAGTCGCCGCTCTCGCGAGAAGCGCCGGCGAGGAGGCGGCGGCGGCGGAGCCACGGAGCGAGCGAGCGGGCTCCGCCAGGGTAGGATGCGGGAGGCCGCGGGGAGCCCGGGAGCCGCCGGGGGGCCAAGGCGGCGGGGTGGTGGTTGGGGGGCGCTCCCCCCGCGTGCTTCCCCCTCCCGCTGTTACCCCTTGGCCCCGGTTTCCGGTTGGGAGAGGGTCCCCCCGCCTTTGCTAGCTCCCTTCCCTCTGCTGCTCTCCTTCCAGCCCCTTGCCCCTTCTCTAATTAATTGGGGCTTTCTGGTGGTGCCTACAGCAGAAGCCCCCCTTTTGAATTGAGGATGCCCCCCTCTCGAGTTCCCCCCTTTTGGGGGTTGCATGCAGCAAAAGCCTCCCTGAATTGGGGATGGAGGGTCCCCCTGCCCTCACCCCTATCTAATTCCCTGTTTTGCATGGCTTTGGGGGGCTGCCTGAAGCAGAAGCCCCCCTTTTGAATTGGGGATGGAGGGTCCCTCTGCCCCCTCTAGAATTGTGCCCCCTTTTGCACAACCTTTGGGGGTTGCTTGCAGCAACCCCCCTCCTTTTTGAATTGGGGGTGGAGACTGGGGAAGGGAACCCCCACACCCCTTCCCTGGCGCTTCAGGTCTTTGGGTGTTCCGTGGTGGGGATGTGGTCCCCAAGTCCTTTTCCATTCATTCACGGGGCTCCAGGGCACTCTCGGGGCTGCATTAGAACAAGGGCCCCCAAGTGCTTCCCCCCCCCCAGATTCTCCCCCCCCCCAGTTCTCTACCTTGGGCAACTATTAGTGGTGGGGACCACAATGTGGGTGTGCCTGAGTTTGGGGGCTGTATTAGGATTTTGTTTTAAAAAAACTATGCCTATTTCAGAGTTTACCCTATACTTTTTTCTGTTCCCCATCTCAAAACTCCCATTGCTTTTCTGCAATTTTGGCCCAGGTGGCAGGGGGTGCAGAAAGAGGACTTGCATGGCAGGCTGCAGGTTGCCCACCTTTAGGGGAGATGCCACCCTATTCTCCTCCCCGTTTGCTTCCCATGAAATGCTAATGAGACGGAGATTCTTTCAATGCTCTTGTTAACAGACTAGGGGAGATAATCATCATACTCCTCTTTATATACTGCTTTTGAAGCGTTAAATGTCAGTAAACCGTTTCAACAACCTTGAGTGACAAGACAGACAGACCTAACATTTTCAATGGAGTAGAACGGAATACATACATGTTCCACTTGTTGCCCAACAGCAGCCACCTTGACTTACAGTTTGAGTAATTTGGGCAGATTGGTTTCCCCAGTGTGGACTTAAGCCATCATTGTTTGTAATTTGCAGTGGTATGTAAATACTTCAAAGAAAGAGAGAAATAGCGAAAATTCTGCTTCTCCTTTTGCAATGAGCTGGCTGCGTTTTAGTTTTCATAGGCCTTTTCCTGGTTTTGTCCAGTATTTGCAAAGCGAACCTATTGTTCAGGAATTGTCTATCTTTTATGTTTCAGTGCCTGTCATTTCATCCAGGCCTTACCTGTGTTGTAAACATCCCTCAGCTGTTTGCATAATTTCAATTGCAGCAGGTCCTCCTAACACTGAGGTCCGTTCCTAAGTCTGTCCTTAAGAAGTCAAATTTGTACGTAAGTCAGAACAGTTATTTAGCATCAGTTAGTCAAATGTTTGTCTTAGTATATATAGTAAAGGGGCATGATGGCTCAGCGGGTAAGACGCCAGGCTTGTCGATCGGAAGATCGCAAGTTCGGAGGTTCGAATCCCTAGCCCCGTGTGATGGAGTGAGCTCCCGCACTTGCCCCAGCTCTTGCCAACCTAGCAATTCGAAAGCATGCAAATGCAAGTAGATAAATAGGTACCACTTCGGTGGGATGGTAACAGCATTCCATGCATGTCATGCAGCCACATGACCGTGGAAGCGTCTTCGGACAACAAAATGTGAGTAGATGAATAGGTATTCTCAAGGTACATTTAGGGGCGTGGTGGCTCAGCGGGTAAGACACCAGGCTTGTCGATCGAAGATTGCAAGTTCGGAGGTTCGAATCCCTAGCCCCGCGTGACGGAGTGAGCTCCCGCACTCGCCCCAGCTCTTGCCAACCTAGCAATTCGAAAGCATGCAAATGCAAGTAGATGAATAGGTACCTCTTCGGTGGGTAGGTAACAGCGTTCCATGCGCGTCATGCGGCCACATGACCGTGGAAGCGTCTTTGGACAGCGCTGGCTCTTCGGCTAACAAACGGAGATGAGCACCGGCCCCTAGAGTCGGACACGACTGCACAAATGTGCGGGGGGAACCTTTACCTTTTTACTCTAAGCAAAATGTTCCTTGAGCTTCCAAGTTGGGGAGAAACTAGCGGTTCATTATGGTTGCTTCCTTATCAGGGCAGGACCATTTTTACTGGGTTGAATTCCATCCTTGATCACACAGGAATCCTAAAGAGAGAGAATCCCTCCCGATTTTCAAAAAAGCTCTTTTTAAAAACAGCAAAAAAAACTAAACACTAAAACACTAAAACATCTTAAACATAATAATACACAACAGAATATTGTGTATTTAACCCGAAACATTGTACTTAACTTGAATTTTTAATATAATAGTCTTTATGGCAGTCCATTCTTAACTAGGAGTCATCCATAAACCGGAACGTTCTTAAACCGGTATTTGATGGTGTATTTTTATGCTTTGCATTTATTTATTTTTTTGCAATTGAAATTATGGATATCATTCCAAGTTGTCTTGGACATACACATTGATGTAAAAAGGGACCAAACAGGTTTAAGAAGGCCGTGTTACATTCAACTCCTCAGCCCTATTCTAGGCCCCTGCAGCTGCTTCTGAAAGGGCAGAAAAGGATAAGCAGTTGTGACTTATTTTCATATCTCTGCTAGCTTGCTTCACAAAGGTATCTGATAGAAGCGTAAAAGCTTATGCGTGAGACGCAGGTTGCATATTATGATCAGGGCCTTTCTTTACCTCTTTGGTCAACCTATCGCTGTGCAAAAGTCTTGAAGCTTGTTTCAGTTTCCATCTCTGATTTTAATCTAGAGAAGAAAGTGAGGAGGAATGTGCCCCATCATCTTGGTCTTTAGGGACAAAATATGAAATGTAAATATAAAATTTCCTGACAAAATGAGGGGATTCAACACAGCCCTTGGACTCTTCTGGTTTTCCGGGTTTGGGAGTGCCATATACCGTCTCTGTCTCTCTCTTTGTCCTGGTTCCCTTTCCATATTTTAGTACTCAAAATAGTATGAGGGATAACTTTAGAAAGAGTAGAAATGTTAATTCTCTCTCTCATCTTCATGTGCTACCACAACCATTTCATGTGCTACTACAGTGTCTTCTACAAGGTTATCAGAGGTAGCTCAGAAAGAATGACGGTTGAATGCTCGGTGCTTCCATGATCCAGCGTTGTAGGTAGAATATTTTGGCAGGAAATGACAATTGCTTATTGGTATTGCTTCTGTAGATCAGGGGCCATCCTAGGTGGGCAAGAAGGAAGAATGTGGTGGTGGTCATTTGGCCCAGCATTTTTAATCACAGGGCCAATAAATATGTTTTGCTTTTTAAATGGAAGGACCATACCAATTGTAATAAATTCTATCATCTTCCTCTTCTATTCTGGGAGCTGATTGGTTCTGAAAGTAACTTTTTAATACAGCACCCATATGTTTAGGATTCTGGCAAATATTACTAGTTTCTGCACTGTAGCTTATGTTTGAAAAATGGAGTTCAAATTGTTTGTCTAGGTCAGAGTTTTCCAAACTTTTCATGTTGGTGACACACTTTTTAGACATGCACCATTTCGCGACACACTCTTACAGCAGGGCATCATTTCGCGACACACTCTTACAGCAGGGCACAAGGCAGGCACTAGGACCTGCGTGGAATCACAACTGGTTTGGAGGCAGCAAGGCACAAGGCAGGCACTAGAACCTGGGTGGAAGCCAGGAGGCAGCAGCAGCCGTGACACACCCAGACACTGCAGCCGACACACTAACGTGTCGCGACACACAGTTTGGAAAGCTCTGGTCTAGGTAGACATCTGCTGAATTGGACTGGATTGGCAGAATTCTTGCTAGATCCTTTGAATACCTGATGCCTTTAAAACAAATGGGCCTTTGTTACCAGCTGGACTAGGTAGATGGAAACAGGAGTTGATACCCTTGCTTTGTAGGACCAGCTTCATTTTCTTTGGAAGAGAAAGAGCAGAAACGAGGAGCTTGCCAATAGATGGTGGTGCCCGAGAGGGAAATTCCATATCCTTCTTGGCTTACAAGTTCTGTGGCAAAGGCAGATTATGAAGACCAAGATTGTGGCTTAGCACAGAATGAAAGGTTGGCCAAGGCAGCATTTTATTTTGCCAGCTGTTGCTCGAAAGGACATTATATTTTCAAGTTGGGCTTTATTTTTTGTTGGATGTCTCACCATGGGAAACTGGTGTTGGGGTTTCGTTCTAGAAGATGAAACGAAATAACTGAGCAGAGGGGAGAGACTAAGCAGAGGTTTTCAAATCAGCAAACAATTGCAGTCTTGCATTTAATGCAAGGAGGGTTTCAGACAAGAGACACAGTTTTTGAACTTCTAACTAATGACATGACAAAAGATGCCATTTTGCCTGAAATGGGTACAACTGTACTCAGTTACACAGTCTTCTGATTATTTATTTATATTTCAAATTTATTCACCGCCCATCTCACTCAGAGACAGAGACACGGTGGTTTACCTAAAATAGGAATAAAGCATTAGTTAAAATACAATAAAACAATACAATAAAAACAATCTTCTTAATAAATAATATGTTCCAAGAGGTAGATGGTAAAAATTTCTTAATTTAATTTCTATACAGATAAAACACTTAAGAAAAACTTCCAAATACACTAAAACATCTTAAACATAATAATAAAGTAGTATTGTGTATTTAACCTGAAACATTGTAGTTGAATTTTTAATATAATAGTCTTTATGGCAGTCCATTCTTAACTAGGAGTCGTTCGAAAACTGGAATGTTCTTAAACCATCATTAAGTCATTATTATGCAAATAATGGCCAGGATTTTTAAAAATTATAGCATAGAACAGAGCTTTCCAAACTTTTAATGTTGGCGACACACACCAACAGCGGCGGCGGCGTGGCATGCGGTGTCCTGGTGTGTCGCACGCAAACCCGGAAGCGCTGATGGGAACCGTAAGGAGTGGTGGCGCTGATTGGCAGGGTGCCGCTCCTTACAGTTCCCCCCATCAGTGCTTCCGGGTTTGCGTACGACACACCAGGATACCGCAGGCGACACAGTAGTGTGTCACGACACACACTTTGGAAAGCTATGGCATAGAAGCTTGGTTGATGCATCATTTAAAGACGCCCTCAAATTAAGCTTGACTCCTGATAACTTTGTGGACATGGGCAGGCAAAAATCCTTCCTTCCTTCCTTCCTTCCTTCCTTCCTTCCTTCCTTCCTTCCTTCCTTCCTTCCTTCCTTCTTTTATAGCCCTGGTGGATTCCCATCCATGTCTTAACGAGGTCCAATCTTGTTCAGCTTTCTTCATAATTAACTAAGTGTGCTTAACTATATTTGCTATCATGCAGCTCATACACCATGCAAAGCCATAAGTAAAGAAACCACATTCTGGCTTGGTGCTTTGTGTGAATCAGGTTATATTGTAATATTCTGTTTGCTACAGCTGATTTCTTTTGTCAGAAAAACTTACTGTGAGGGCTATATATATATCAGACCATTGTATTAAACAGTTTGTATCTATCAGTTATGACTAAAAGTTGTCTTTGTTGGTGGAGAGCATTCTCTGTCATGAAACCACTAACTGTACAAATAGTTTTAAAAGCAGCAAATCATGAATACGCTTCATGATAAAATTTTGGATTTTATTTATTTATTCCTTTGATTGACTTTTCCACGTTTCCACAGAAGAATAGTACTCAGGGTGGTGATTCATTTATGGACTTTGCCTCTTTTTACAAGATTGCTGTAGTGGTTATTTACAATAGTAGAGCTGGAATGTCAGCCAAATATATTACATAAAACAAGAATCTCCTTGTGTAAGTTGCAGTCTACTTTTTTATTGCATCCTGCCATGAAATGGCAGGAATTTTTCAAAAGTGCTGCAGGAATCTTGATTTATTGAGAAAGCGTATTAGAAGGAAGGCATATAGAACTTTTCCATTTATCCTAGCCAGAATCTCCTGTCCCTTTGCTTGATTGTTGCCATCATCAAGAGAGAAAGCTTGAGACTTAGATGAGAAATATTCATTACAACAGTATAGGACTGGAATTGCCAGCTATCCACATTTTTTTCATGAGAATTTTTGATATAATTCCCATGCATACATTGTAGAGGTTTTCCATGCATTTGTGTCTAGTACTGCACTAGACTACTCAAGGCTGATTGAATGAGTCTGTTCAGTTCAAGACCACTTCCCCATACCGGTCAGAATCAATGCATCTGATATGACCATCCCATAATGTTGCTTGTGATGTCTGTGAAGTCAGCCGAGCTGAGGCCAGTAGGAAAGGTTTATAGCAGGGGTGGGCAACGTCACAGCCCGTGGGGCTTCCGCCTAAGGCCCGTGGGGCTCCCGCCCGCAAACCCCGCCCCTTCCATGCGATTGGCTCCCGCCCGCAAACCCCACCCCCCAGTGCTTGTGATTGGCTCCGCCCACAAACTCCGGCCCCTGGTCCGCGGAAATCCCAGAAACCCCGCCCCCCACCCACCCCGGTCCCCAGTTATAAATATCCAAATGGCCCTTGGCAGAAAAAAGGTTCCCCACCCCCGGTTTATAGTTATCATGTTATGGAACCGCCTTCCCTTGGAAGTTAGACTCATCATCCCAGCATTGATGGCCTTTGGAACCAGATTAAGATGGACCTTTCCTGGGGGAGGGGGGTGCTTTTTAAACTTAATTATGGGGTGCTACCGTAATTCTACAGAATGTTTTGTATGTTGCTCCAGTTTTAGATAGTCGGTTGTTTCTTTTGATTATTATTTGTGTATTGTGTAGGTGACAGTTCTCCTTTATAAGTTCATTTAATAATGAAAACACTCACCCATAGAAGCACACATTGCTTACTTCGGTACTGGAGACTCAATAGCAAACTGATGCAACCCCCCATTTATGCAAATCAAAGTATACAGGTAATTCATGAGGTAATAAAGGTGGGGCTACAAAGACAATGGTTTTATTAAGAATACAAAGAGTGTGTGTTAGAATAAGGATTACCGATGTTTCTGTTCTGTTCCTGTTACCTCCCTTGTCCTTGTTTCCTATAATTCTCCTCTTCACCTCTAAATATCTCTTGTCCTTTTTATCAGTATTATTTTGCCTTTTAAGCATTTTTATGGCTGTGCTGGCATTTTTATTGCTTCTCTAAGGGGTCCAGGAAAGGAGACTGAGAAGAGCTGATTAGCTTAGCTAACCCCATTTTCTCCTTCAGCCCCCCATTTTCACTTGTGGAAGCTCTTGTCATTCAATTTCTTGTTCCCTCTTTTTAAAACTCAGAACTCTGACTTCTGAAATCCTGTGCTTTGTTTTCCTTCAGCAGTTTACACCTGCATGTAGTGTACTACCCACTTAGTAGTACAAGAATAACTAGTAGGACTCCCTGTAAGAATTGTGTTCCATGTTCCTGAAATCAGTTGTTTGGGAACTTCACTAAATCCAATCCCAAGACCTGGTGATGTTTGCTCTGTGGTGTGGCATCTTAATGCTTGGAGTGTTTTGTTCAATATTGCCACTTCTGTTTGGCACAAAAGCTTATTAAAGTTAACAAACCTAAAGCCTTATGGATTTGCAAAACCACTTGAACCAAAAAGAGGTTGTGATAGTGGCAATAAAAACCAATTCCAGTTCGACTGAAATGTTGTATTCATTGGCGATCACGCGTAGCCGAGTAAGATTGTCTTCCAAGGGTAAAATTTTAACAGTGGATCCGTAAGTGGCTGTAAAGGCCAATTCTGGATCTGCACAACCTCCCACAATGAGGGCATAGGTTTCCGGGTGGGAGACGGTCATGATGAGGGTTTGCCTGACGTGCCTTCCTTTTAGCTCTTTTCTCCCTTTCGCCCTGTACTCGTGCTTCTTCAAAGTCCATAGCGCCTTGAATAAAGGCTGACCTCCAATTGAGACGCTCATGAGTTAGGGCTTCCCAGTTCTCAATGCTGATATTACATTTTTTAAAATTAGCTTTGAGAGTGTCTTTGAATCTCTTTTGCTGTCCACCAATATTCCGTTTTCCATTCTTACGTTGGGAGTAAAGTAGCTGCTTTGGAAGACGATGGTCAGGCATTCGAACAACATGGCCGGTCCAGCGAAGTTGATGTTGGATGATCACTGTTTCAATGCTGGTGGTTTTCGCTTCTTCTAATATGCTAACATTAGTCCGCCTATCTTCCCAAGTCATTTGCAGAATTTTTCGGAGGCAGCGTTGATGGAACCTTTCAAGAAGTTGGAGGTGGCGTTTGTAGAGGCTATATGGCTAGTTCAGTCTGTACCATCCCCAGACCTGGGAAGAGAGTTCAGATAATCATTGTTATGAGTTTTCAAAATAGGTGTCCTTTTAAAGGCATGGTGTGAGAATTTTCCCAAATTGAGGTAATGTCCAGAAAGTAGCTCCTGGACTAGGGTCATAAGGGGGTAAGTCACCCAAACCCACAAATACCCTTTCCATCCTGAGTGAAGCATGTTCGTACAGTTAAGTAATCAACATCTTGGCGGTGTAAATGGCTATAGCTCTACCAGTTCCTTCAGTAAGAGGAATTCATGTGTGAAGAACTTTTCCAGGGAACAGGACAGGATGGAGAGGTGTCCCAGCTGCATCCTAGCAAGGAGAGCCCAATTATTAAGTTAACAGTAGGCTGACCATACGTCCCGTTTTGAACGGGACAGTCCCGTTTTTTTTAGCATTTTTCAACCGTCCCATCGTTTTGATAAAAATCTCAGTTTTGTCCAGTTTTTTAAACCCGGCGGGAATGGCGCGGAAGGAGGATCCGAGCCGGAGCTGCCGATTGGAGGCAGCCCAGAAGAGGAAGCCCTCCCGCCTATCAGCACGTGGCAAAGGAGGGACCGGGGGGGCGGGGTTTGCAGATGGGAGCCAATTGCACGGACCGGGGTGGGGTTTACAGGTGGGAGCCAATCGCGCGGACTGGGGGCGGGGTTTGTAGCCGGGAGTCAATCACGCGGATCGGGGGCGGGGGCCCCCTGTCTTTTTCATGAATACGGAATATTAGCTAAGACCCCATCCCGTTTTGCCATCCCAATGTCCCGTTTTTGTCTCAAGGAAATATGGTCAGGTCTTAAGATACATTCGCCTGCCACCATCTTGCCACCCCATCTAGTACCATTAAGGGAGTGGATACAGAAGGACGAAAGGAAGAAGTGATGGGGAGTGCATAATAGTGCTAGCTACCCCGAAGTGTAGGCTACCTCTAATTTCTAGTCTTTGATGGCTGCTCTAGTCAGCTGTTCCGTTTTTTTGCAAAATCTGAAATCCATGGTTCCATCCCCAAACGTAGATGTTCCTCTCCTTGCAAATGGTCAGCATACGGACACAAAGACTTTTGAGGTAAGAAAAGCTGAAATGGATTTCACTGCGCAGAGGCCAATCAGTCCCAAAATGAAGAGTGCCACTTGAAGCTTCAGGACTTCATCAGAATTTCACCGGCCTTGTCTTAGTAGCTTTCTTGGCAAGGGATACATGCATCTTCTGAACTTGATGGTGGCATGGGGTATTAGCAGCAGCTGTTAAGGTCCAGTCCATCGCAACATCAGACAGTTCTTTTTCCAGGACCCATGGACGATCCAAGGCATAATCTCCAGGTTTCAGGTTTCAGGAAACAGCGTGCTGCCGAGGAAGGCGACAGACACAACTTTAGCCTGAATAAAAATAGGCCAAAAGGGTTTGATTAAATGCAACATTTCCCCATTCTCAAATGGGACCTAAGGGACGTACTATGCCAGAGAGACAGGCAGGCAGATTGCATAGAACAAGGATAGACAGGAATTGTTTACTTCTAAAATTGACTCAGCAATCCTCTTCTCCGGAAATGTAAATGTAAGAGACCTCACTGACATTTTTAAAAACTTGCTTTAATTTTTAAAACAATGAAGATGTTGGCTGAGCTCTGAGTATATTTTAATGTATTTGAAAAATGATTTCCATGCCAATGATAATCTGCTTGCATCCTAGGAATAGTCACTAGAAAAAAAAAAGCAAAATACAAATATTCATGAGCTTCCTGCAAACTCATGCTGATGATTATCATGTTGTAATCCTCTCAGATATCCTTGCACTCAGTAAGATTGGGTTGAACGATTATCCTGATATTGCAGAGGATAGATTTACTATGTAGGCCACCTAAGGCTTTCATGGAACACGGTGGTTCTTAGCCATCACAACACGCCCACAATCTGAGATCTTCATCAGAGTCAAATTGTATTTTGTGGGTCAAAGCTCAATTCATATGTCTTTGAATGATAAGCTATGTTGTTTTTTTATATTTGAATCATTTTGTTTGCATAATGCATGCCTAGATGTATTTCAGTGATTACCTGGACAAAGGGGTTGTTAACTTGGTCTTAGTTTCTGATCTCATCTTTTCCATAGCAGCATCAAGTTATCAGAAGAACATGTTTTATGGCATGTAATAATACCATCCACATTACTCATATTGGGCAGACTCGGTTATCTTTACTCAGGAAGTAAGCATAAATAGGTAGTCTAATTTTGTCTCTAGGAAATGTGAGAAGATGAGAACTTCATGGAATTAATTGTATTTTTAAAGTATTAGGAAAATGGAAACCACTAGCTTATATTCCTTTCCCATAAGATCATACAGTCTGATATAACTAGGTATTTCCGAACAGGAAGACCGGCATCGGTGTCCCTGTTCAGAATGGTGTAGATTGCAGATTAGCATAAGTTGTGTCTGAAGAATCAGAGTGTCATTCATGTGGTCCCTCTGCTCTGAAAAGATTTTATGAAGGATTGGACTGAGACGTAGAAACATTTAGTGCAGTCTATTGCCCATCAAATTAGGTGAGTATGTATGGATTATAGCTTTCAAAAGTCAAATTCATAGCACTAATTTGTTTTATAATACAAAAGTACCATATATACTGATGATTGTTGGTAAATCTCTATTTAAAAGAGTGAGACAGCACATGTTTTATACCAGTGCTTCGGCACAATAACTGCATGAGGGCAGATAAACTATAATTTAGTCCTCTTAAAGAGTTGTTTGTTTGCTAACTAGGTGATGTGCCTGTTCCAAAGGAAAACGCCTCCTCCTGAAGATATGTGCAGTTGGATCTTGCATTGTTGGGGGAGACACAAATAATGTATCTGGTTCAATTGGTTTTTTAAAATACATGTTTTTAAAAATTATGTTTTTTGACAAGAGACAATTGTGTTAGACCTGCCTATGCTGTTTGAACCACCTAGTCAGATTCTGCAATGTGTAAGGTTGCCTTTGAAAATGTTGCAGAAACTTCACTTAGTTAGTGCTAGAAGATGATTAATTAGTGGGAGACAATCTTTTCTGCAGCATTTTGCCATCTGTACTGCCCGCTTGACCATTTCCATACCCAATTTAAAGAGATGGCATTACACCTTTGTTGTAATTTATTACTCAGCCATGCCTTATCGTTCAGAGGAGCCTCTGGGGAGATACTTCAGGATTAGAACACAGCAGTGAGGTGTATGGTTTTCTCTAGTTTCTTTTCAAGACCAAATTAGTGGATTTGGAAATCTGGATTTACCAGATTTGCTGACCGCAAGTTCCATAGTTGACCAATATATAGTGTACATTAAAAATGTCCTTTTATCAGTCCTGAATCTCCCTGCATTTACTCTTAATATATGAATTCAGGTTTTTATATCCTGAAAGAGAGAACTTTATTTTTCTATATATTCCATTCCATGTATAATTTTATAAATATCTATAATGTCTGCCCACTTTCTTTAGCTTCTACATAAAGTGTTCCTGTTGTTTTTTGAGATTTATAAGGTCCTTCTTGAGGTGCAATAACCAGCCATATCAGTTCATGGGATAAGTAAGACCTACCATTGGTTGGATCTGACTGTAATTATGTATTTTTACTGATTATTGATGTTATTTATGGTTTTTTATTGATTTTAAATTATTTTATTGTGAACCGCCCAGGGTCCCTCCTTGTGAGGGAGATGGGCGGGACATAAATATGACAAATAAATAAATAAATAAATAAATAAATAAATAAATAAATAAATAAATAAATAAATAAAATATTATAGTATCGGAAGTGCAGTCACACCACAGCTCTATATAAGATATTATTGTATTGGTATTTCTATTTTTTAGGCCTTTTTCTAATGATTCCTAGTATTTGTAGCAGCCATGCACACCAGGTTGAGTTATCCAATGTAATTCCCAAATAACTTTGCTGCTGAGATACTCCTCTCTTGCAACTTATTTGTACAAATAAGGAGTTCAAGAGGTTTTTTTATTATTATTCCAGTGATCATCACCTTGTACTTAATTTGATACACTTTCTTCATTGGTTTCCTTCTGCTTTTTAAAAGTAATTTTTATTGAAAATTTTTAACAATAATAAAAGGTAATACAAAATGAGATTAAAAGAAAGAGAGAGTGAGAGAAAAGAAAAATAGAAAGGAAAAATAGAAAGTGCAGAAAGTAAAAGAGGAAAAAGAAATAAAAAAATCTTCTTTACAGCTTACAAACAAACTTAATATCGATGGTTGTTGTGCGTTTTCCGGGCTGTGTGGCCGTGTTCTGGCAGTTTTGGTTCCTAACGATTCGCCAGTAGCTGTGGCTGGCATCTTCAGAGGACAGGAGCACAGCTAGAAGATTCTCTCTGTGCCCAAGTGGAGAGTGTTTGTTCCTGCTGGTGTTTATAGCTGCTGAGAGGGTGTGTGTCTTCTGTGGGTCATTTACAAGATATTAGGAGTGGGTCTAGATGTGCTAATCTAAATGTGCTAATCCCACACACGACAGCACCACACCCCCTAATCACCACAAAGAACTTAGACTTAGCAAATGGTGTGTATCAGGAAAAGAACTCTATGATATATGTGGTTCAGAAGGAGATTTTTTCTTTTCATATTAGCTTTGTTCTGAATATTTAGAATTTCCAAGAAAATTGGAAAAAACAGTTGTGTGTTCTGACCAATTGGGCAGAAAAGTACTAGGAGATTCTTACCATTGATTAGGCTATTTTGAATCTTTTAAGGAACATTTATTGCATAGTTTTGTCTAGGCCAGCCTTTTCCAACCTTTTGACCCTGGAGAAATCCTTGAAATATTTTTCAGGCCTTGGGGAACTCCTGCACATTCAGGCTCAAATTTAGGCCAGAAGTTACAAAATTATTATATTTGTTTCATGTGTAGACCTGTATATATGCATTAACAGGGTTCTTAAACTAAAAATAAAGAATGAAACTTACCTCTTTAATGTGAAGTTGCCCGAATTTGAAATATTTTTTTAAATAAACCGTGATCTCCCAGGGAACCCCTAGTGACCTCTCACGGAACCCTAGGGTGCCACGGAACCCCAGTTGAGAAACCCTGCTCTTGATTGTAATTATGATAATCTTGCTTTTTTACATAAAAACTAAAAAGAATGAAACAAAGAAGCCTACAAAGAAAAAGAAACAGAACTAAAAAGTGAAAAAAGACAAAATAAACTACTACAAAGTGACTTCCGACTTTCTATAACAAAGATATAAAAAAGGTAAAGGTTTTCCCCTGCACAGTCATGTCTGACTCTAGGGGGTGGTGCTCATCTCCGTTTATTAGCCGAAGAGCCAGCGCTGTCCGAAGACGCTTCTGTGGTCATGTGGCTGGCATGACGCGCGCAGAACGCTGTTACCATCCAACAGAAGTGGTACCTATTTATCTACTTGCATTTGCATGCTTTCGAATTGCTAGGTTGGCAAGAGCTGGGGCGAGTGCGGGAGCTCACTCTGTCACGTGGCGCTCAGGTCTCGAACCACCGACCTTCCAGTCGACAAGCCTGGCGTCTTAACCACTGAGCCATTGCTCAGTGATTATACATAATATCAGTCTCTTACTCCAATTCATATTATAGTAAACATTATTTCTATAAAGCATTTAAATTCTCATTATTACATTTCCTTCTAAAACAAAATTACCCTCCCAATTAAAGAAAAACATATAAAACCCTTCAAACATAATTTAGAACTTAATATAGTAACAAACACTACCCTTCTTCACTATAATTTGCTCCTATCTGCCAACTAAACTAACAACCAAAAATATAAAAATTATCCAAACAGCATAAACATTTATCTAAACCAGGGCTTTCCAAACTGTGTGTCGCGACACAATACTGTCACCTGGGGGACCCAAGTTTGTCGCGTGACAACCCGAAAGTGCTGATGAAAATGCTCTCTGTTCCGGCAGGGAGGCGAAAATCGCACGGGCACGCTGCCGGGCTGCTTCCCTGCTGCACAGCTGATTGGCGCGGGGGGGGCTGGGGTGGAAATTCTCCGCGCCAATCAGCTGAGCGCTGGGAAGCGTCCTGGCAGCGTGCGCGCACGATTTTCGCCTCCCTGCCAGAACCGAGGGCATTTTCGGGGTCCCCGGAGATGGTGGCGGTGGGCCATCAGCGCTTCCGGGTTCTAGGATGCCGCTGCTGCCGTGGCGGCAACCCGGAACTGCCGTCGCCGTCGCTTCCGGGTTTTTGTGTGCCAGCCGTTGGTGTGTCGCCAGTGGCAAAAGTTTGGAAAGCCCTGACCTAAACCCTTAAAAAACCATCCTGATAACCACATCTAAACAATAACCTAGGAATTTACCACAAATGTAAGAATTTTCAATATAGCATAACCATTTATCCAAACCTTTAAGAAACCATCCTGATAAACACATTTAGACAATTATCCCACTTCAAAATAAACCAAGCTATTTACATGTCTCAGTATTATGTACAGAGCTTTCTTCTTGTCAATTTCAAATTCTACAACCTGCTTTAAAAAGCCCAAATATTTGTCCAAAATATTCCAGCCTCTAGAGTTTAATTTTCTTTCTTGATCATGGTGTGGTGGCAACACTGTCTTCTTATCTTCAACTTTCGACAACTCAATTTTCCTTTGACTATTTAAATGTAAGTCACCAATTCTCATCTTTTTCTTTGGAGAAACCACTTTACTCTTAAGGTATTTTTCAGCCTTATCAGTTTCTCTCGATTCTTGTGACAATTTGGACTCCACAAATTCTGAGAAATGCTCCAAGACTTGAATAACAGCATTGTAGAGATCTTCAAATATCAAATTATTTTCCTCTATATTTCTTAACATTAAGATAGATTATGGCGCCCTCTAGTGCCTCAGGAAGGTAAAGTCATTAACGCTGTAACTGAACACTCTCTCCAGCCTTTTTATCTCCGGTGTGGCCAATCAGGAAAATAAAAAGTAATAACAAACAGCATTCCCATGGGAAAGTGAAAGCAAATAGATCAGAACTCCAATCTGCAGATCCAACAAAGAAGAGAGTTTTATATTCCTCAATAATCATTTTAATAAAAAAAGCAATAAAAAACATTCTTTAAATCTCAATTTAACAAATTATATATAAAAAGCCAAATTACCAAGTTAATACTTTTCAGAAATAATGAGAGTCACCAAGAGATTCCACATTTCTTTGTTGTAGAAAGCCTCTCTTTGGTAAGGTTCAAAAAAAAACAACTTAGTGCTGTAGAAATGGGGTGGGCATCTTTAAGGTCTGTTATGGCTACAGAGCGGCTTGGGAAGAAGATGACGGCCCCGCCTCCCAGCTGATCGCTTACTAGTCAATCGCGAAACGCCATTTTGCGGTCTGGCTGTGACCAGCCGTCCGGAGAACACATGGGGTGATTCCTGGGGTTCTCCTTAATCCAGAGACCACTTCTGGACTCCAAGGAAGCCCGCCTGAGCCCAAGAGGAAAAGCCACTCTGACAGGTCAGTCCGCAGACAGCGGAAAAAACAGCTCAAGCCGCCATTGTCCCCACCGGAAGTCCCTGGTTCCTGATTTTCCAGGAGGAAGAAGAAAGATAAAAATGTATTGTGGCAGTCAGGGAATTCCTGAAAAAGTGAGGCTTAAGCCAGAAATAGAGCTGGCATAGATGGGCCTTAAAATCCAGAGGAACCACCCCTAGAATCCAAAGGAATCAGCCCATCCCGATTAAGAATCTGGATTGTGCCTAAGGACTTTAGATTCTTCAATATGCATACTGAGAGCCATATAACATTTGAGAAACTGATTTAGCTTTAAAAAGTCTTAAAAAGCAGTGGGTTTATTCTCCTCCAGTAAGAAAGAATTTCCGTATAGCATCATTTTCATTGAGGATTAGATAAACGACACAGGGACAATAAATGATAGAGGGAGATGAAGTTTCCTTCAAATCAAGCTCATGTCAGTGGACAAGTCTGTATAATTTTCTTGGCCACAATGTGGGAGTAGGTTGCCATGACTTCTTCTGGGATGTGGGGGAATTCGGATATTCAAATGAGTGAGGATTACTTTAAGAGTAAATACTGTATGTGGGCCTAAGGAATCACTTCCAGAGCACTGCAGTTGTAATTCATGGAACTCTCTGAGCTTTCCTGTATGAAATATTTGAAGTATAGTTTTAGGTATAATGCCAGAAGTAGCTGTAAGCTACAGGTATAGAGAATAAAATAAAATTAATGTAAAATCTCCTTCAAATCAAGCTCACTTTTGCTTTATTCCAACCAATAACCAATGCTAATATAAAGGATAAACCTGAAAGTAAAGTTAGGGTGTGAACCTTTTATGATCTTGTAAGCCATCCAGAAAGTGTTGACTAGTGGCTGCTATAAAAATGCATTAAATAATATTGCTGATATATTTTTGTTTAAGAATATTTTATTGCAGCCCAGAGTCACTCTTTGAGTGAGATGGGCAGTGACTAAATTTGAAATATAAAATAAAATAAATAAAAATATGAACTGTAATTGTTTGTTCCTCCTGATTGATTTATATATGGGGCGTGGTGGCTCAGCGGGTGAGACGCCAGGCTTGTCGATCGGAAGATCGCAAGTTCGGAGGTTCGAATCCCTAGCCCTGCGTGCGGAGTGAGCTCCCGCACTCGCCCCAGCTGTTGCCAACCTAGCAATTTGAAAGCATGCAAATGCAAGTAGATGAATAGGTACCACTTCAATGGGTAGGTAACAGCGTTCCACATGCATCATGCTGGCCACATGACCACGGAAGAGTCTTTGGACAACGCTGGCTCTTCGGCTAACAAACGGAGATGAGCACCGGCCCCTAGAGTCGGACACGACTGCACAAATGTGCGGGGGGGACCTTTACCTTTATCTGATTGATTTGGCCAATCTGTATTAACATTTTTCTTCAATACAGGGGACTTGGATGTGATCCATTAAAAATATTTGTAATCCTTGTCTTTGAAAAATATATCTTTTAAAAATATAAAATATCCTCCCCAGAAAGTAGCATTATTATTAAATAGCTTATGAACATAAGCTCCAGTTCTGCTGAAGTCCTTTCCCAATTCATTATTGATTACTGTTTCTTCCTTTCCTTTTCTTCTGAGTAATGCCTTGATAAATGAAAATCAGTTTGGTGTGGTTAAGGCACCAAGCTAGAAACTGGGAGACTGAGTTTCTTCACACCTTAGGCATGAAGGCCCCTGGGTGACCCTGGGCCAGTCACTCTCTCTCAGCCCTGGGAAGGAGGCAATGGCAAACCACTTCTGAAACCTTGTCAAGAAAACTGCAGGGACTAGTCCAGGCGGTCACCAGGAGTCAACACTGACACACACACACACACACACACACACACACACACACTCTCTCTCTCTCTCTCTCTCTCTCTCTCACACACACACACACACACACACACACACACACACACACAATACTTGATCAGGATGTGTAGGAATGTAGATGAGGCTGGATTTTGACTTCAGCTACTGTATATAGTAGGAAAATGTAATTGCATTTTGGAGTTGTGAAAGTTTTTTTTGCATTGAACTGAATTGTTAGAAAAATTTGATATTATATAAATTTATATTGAGACCTTTGGCCTTAGCATGATATGTGAAGATAGCTCCTTACACCTTCCACTTTCTGCCTGTTTACCTGCTTGCCCAGAAGTGAACCTTCACCTAACAATTGTTCTGTTTCCTACCTTGTTTCATGGATACTAAGAGTTGGATGTAAGTTTCTAGTGCCCAGCTTTGCTCTGCAGGAGGAATAACAGTCCGGTGGATGTGACCTTGCAATGGTCTGTCTCTTAAGGCCACAAAATTGCTTTCTGAGAATTTGGCTGAAAGCTATTCCAGAGAATAGCAACCATTTCCTAGATTAGCAAGAGATTTATGTAACTCCTGTTGCTTCTCTATGGCCAATGAGCAGGAGAAATACAATTACGGCAATTTATATTCCTCCTGGTATTTTCTAGTTTCTGATGACATTTAGTAAAGCCAATGTAGTTATTTTAATTCTTTTTGTTATCGTTATTGCTATATTTGAGATGGGTAGCTTTGTTCTACTAAATAAGAACAGGGTTTCAATCAAGAATACACTTACCGAAGGAAAGGTTTTATAGCTATTCCTTTTATATAAATTATAATGTCTTAAAACTAGTACTTCCTTCCTTGAGGCTATCTTTAAGGATGTTATCTCAAGTTTTCCTGAGCAGTAAATAGCCTTATTACATGTTGCCCCTTAGTAACATTTTTTTCTATATATTTATTTGTTGTTACTGAGAAAAATATTTTGAGAATAGTCTCCTTTTTAATTGCTTTGTTCTAACTGCATACCTTATATAGTAAGGAGTTTAGAAATGTTGTATCAGAAGATTGTAGGTAACCAGGCATATATTTTCTGGTATAATTCTATTTCATGAGAATGGAAATTTATTGGAAAGTGGTAGAAAGCATTATATATTAGATGACAGGGAAGAAGAACCTTTTAAGACAATTCTCTGGACAGGTTTCTTTTCATGTGTAATAACAAATTCAGTTTCCTTGTACTACACTTTGCTGCATGTATTAATTAAAATGAATGAAAACTGATAAAATGATAGTTAAGCATTCTTTTTTTTTTTAATTTTATTGGATTTTAAATATACAAAGCTAAAAGTTAAGAATGAAACGGAAATAGAAATACAAATTAAAAGAAAAAGAAAAGAAAAGTGCAGTAAAGGAAAAAAAAGAAAGAAAAACACAAACAAAGAAATTGGATAACCTCCGATCCAACTATGGTCATAAGAATAAAATAGATAGTTTGTTTTTACATGCTGGTTATTCATATAACATTCATATACTTTTCTTGTCTATTATATACTATTTATATATAATCTAATCATCAAATCCCCATATTAGCTTTACTCCTCCTGCTTTTTGCAAATAGTCCATCAAAGGTTTCCACTCTTTAAGAAAGTAACAATTTGAATTGTCTTTTAATAAGCAAGTCAATTTATCATTTTCTGCCATCTCTAATAGTTTCAACATCCAATCCTGTATTGTTGGTACACTTTGATTTTTCCAGTTTTGTGCATATAAGAGTCTTGCTGCTGTGATCATATATTGTATTATTCTAGAGAAATGTTTTTCTATTTGTACCTCCCAAATTCCAAGTAAAAAAAAATCTGGTTTAAATGGTATTCGTATCTGTAGTATATTTTGCATCAATGAATGTATCTCAGTCCAAAATTCTTTTGCAATATTACAAGTCCACCACATATGGTAAAAAGACCCCTCTTGTTTTATACATTTCCAACATAAGTTGGATATGTTCCCGTACATTTTTGAGAGTTTTTGTGGGGTCATATACCATCGATACATCATCTTATAAAAATTTTCTTTTAAGTTGTAGCATAAGGTGAATTTTAATCCTTTAGTCCACATATCTTCCCATTGATGAAGTTGTATATTGTGGCCAATATTTTTCGCCCATTAAATCATACAATCTTTAACTTGTTCCTCTACCATTTCTCCTTTTAACAATAATTTATACATTCTAGCAATTAAGCGTTCATCATTTTCACATAATTGTATTTCAAATTCTGATTTAGTTTGTTCAAATTCTAATTTTTTTTAATCTAATTTAAATTTCTCTATAAGTTGCATATAGGAGAGCCATTGAAAGGTATAACCTTCTTGGGCAAGTTCTTCTTTTGATTTTATCACATAGTGTCCTTGTTCTTTTTTTAAGAAGTCCTTATATGTCAGCCACTTATCTTTATTTCTTACTTCTGTTCTATAAAAAGCTTCTTGCGTGGAAATCCATAAAGGTCTCTTATAACATAAAGTTGATTTATATTTATTCCAAATTCTCAACAAGGATCTTCTAATATAATGATTTTTAAAGTCCACATTTATTTTAGCCTTATCATACCACAGATATCCATGCCATCCAAATCTCAATTCATGACCTTCCAGATTTAATAATTTTTCATTTCTCAAAACAATCCATTCCTTAAGTTAAGGAATAGTTAAGCATTCTGAAGTCCAGAAAATATGTCATTGTTTGCTCTTTAACTGGATGTGGATGTTTGAAAGAAATTGGGTTCTTGTAAAAATACAAAATTTAAAGAAAACTGGATGGTATGCCTTCTTTTCCTTCTTTTCTTTTAATACAACTAATGCCGTCAAATACATTTGGCACTTAATTCAATGAAAGTAACACTTTAACTTAGATGTTGCCATGGTCTCTACAAAAATCACCTTGAATGCTTATTTACTACTTTCAGATCAAAGGAAAGTGGTATTTGCCCTGAGTATTGATTTTCCTAAAACAGTGCTTTCCAAACTCCCGCCATTGGTGACACACCAGTGGCGGTGGTGGCAGCGCGGGCGCGGCGGTGTGCGCGGCGGCCTTGTGCTTTGTGCTAAAACCCGGAAGCGCTGATGGTGCGCCGCCATCGCATGTGCCGCCGCCGCACGCGCCACCGCAGGGGCGGCGGCGACACCCCATCACCACTTCCCGGTTTTGTCGCGACACACTAATGTGTCGCGACACACAGTTTGGAAAGCACTGTCCTAAAACAATATACCCTGTATTACCATGAGAAAATACTTGAAAAATATTTAGTTGAGACTTTCCCAACCTGGTACTTTCTAGAACAGTGTTTCTCAATCTTGGAAAATTTAGGATACGTGGACTTCAACTCCTAGAATTCCCCAGACAGCCATGCCGGCTGGGGAATTCTGGGAGTTGAAGTCCACATATCTTAAAGTTGCCAAGGTTGAGAAATACTGTTCTAGATGCTGGCTGAGAGTTGTGGGAATGACAGCCTAAGATGCCTAAAATATGCCATAGTTTACCTAGTTTCTAGTTTCCAGTAGATGTCTCACTGATGAAAGATTAAAGAAGTGGAAGGTGTCAACTGTTTAAAAAATCGTAGAATCCTAGGGTTGGAAGCGACCTTGGAGGTCTTCTAGTCCAGCCCCCTGCCCAAAGCAGGAGTCCTCATACCATCTCAGACAAATGGTTGTCCAATCTTTTCTTGAAAACCTCCAGTGCTGGAGCACCCACAACTCCAGGAGGCAAGCTGTTCCCCTGCTTAATAGTTCTCACTGTCAGGAAATTCCTCCTTGTTTCCAGGTTGGACCTCCCTCTGACGAGCTGCCACCCATTGCTTCTTGTCCTACCCTCAGGTGCTGTGGAGAACAAATCAATGCCCTCTTCCCTGTGGCAGCCCTTCAATCATGTCTCCCCTCCGTCTTCTCTTCGTTAAGCTAAACACACCTAGTCCCTTTAGCCGTTCTTCATAGGATTTAGCCTCCATACCATGCTTGGCCTGATAAAAGTAATACTTCCTTGGATTTCTGATTTCGTTGCTCCTTGTCCTCCGTAGGACCACATGAAGCCAACGGCAAAGTTCTTCCTTCTCTCAAGACTGTAGTATGTAGAAGACAGATTGCTGTCTAGAAGGCTCTCATGGACAATGGTGCAGGAAAACTCCATCTCCCGCTGCTAAAGCACAAGAAACCTGAGGGCTGTCTCTCAGCATGGATCGTCAGCAAGAGGGTTTTGGATACTGATGGCAACAAAGCATTTGCATTTGTGTAAGCATCATTGGTTTTTATGACTTGAGATGTTACCTTGAGCTGAATAAAACCTCTCAGACCCATAGTGAACATAGAATCTCAGGGGGGGGGGGCATTTTTATTTTCTTCCTTAACTATTTTATTTTATGGTATTCTAATTTTTTAAATGTTCTTTTTATATTATTATTTTTTCCTTTATCAGTGGAGACGCTCAGACTCCATGCAGGATTATGCCTTCTTCTCCTGATAATGAAAAAACCACTGCATCTTTCTCTTTTATGCAAATGGACAGAAGAAGTTACCAGAATAGATGGGCCCTTCTTCTTTTTCTCCTCTGTCTTTTTGTGTTCCCAGGGGCTTAGAGGGAGGTTAAGGGGGAAAATGTGTACGTTTTTCAGAAGCACTCATTTTGTACATTATATTTCCCAAATCTGGAAAAAGTGGCCTGATTTTGAGGGAGTAGGAAGTTTATGGGGTGCAGTGAGTAGCTTAAGGTATGAATTCTCCTCTTAAACCCCTCACATTGCATTTTTGTAAAGAAAGATCTAAAAATGTTGGGCCTACCCACTCTGGGCAACTCTGGCTGTACACAATTCTCTGCCTTGTCCTATGCAGACTTGATTATTGATCGATTATGTGCCATCAAGCCAATGTTGATTCTAAGCGGCCACATAGATGTTCTCCAGGCCCTTTGTCCCCAACCTGATCCTTCAGATCGTCCATTGGTGCATCCAATGCCACTGAATCTGAGTCCATCCACATGGCTGCTGGTCATCCTCTACATGCAGCCGAAAATACCACATTTTTTTTTGTATTCCAATGAGTTTACTTGTGTATGAAGCCAGAATGTTTATTTGTTGACAATGAAACAAGCCAGCCTGGTATGTGGTTCATAAGAATTTATTTTTATTTATTATTTAAATTTATCCCTGCCCATCTCCCCGAATAGGGGACTCTTTCTTTTTCCTTTCCTTTTTCCTTTCCTTTCCTTTCCTTTCCTTTTTCCTTTCCTTTCCTTTCCTTTCCTTTCCTTTCCTTTCCTTTCCTTTCCTTTCCTTTCCTTTCCTTTCCTTTCCTTTTTCCTTTTTCCTTTTTCCTTTTTCCTTTTTCCTTTTTCCTTTTTCCTTTTTCCTTTTTTCCCCTTTTCTGTTAGCATTTTACTTTCTTTTTGCTATTTTTACAATCAGCATGAAATTGTAAATTATAATCAGTAGTAGATTTATTAAAGAGTTTAACCCGTTTTTATTTTAGAGATTATTGAATTCATCAGTGAAAATAAAAATTAAAAAATGGATGGTCATATCAGGGTCCAAAGCTGTCCCAAGAATCCTAGAGGAGCAGTGAAAAAGGTAAAACCCCGTTCTTAAGAATGTTGTTCTGCCTGGCCTGCTTTTTGACTGTTTTTACATATGATTAGGGCTTTCTTTTTTCTTTATTTCATTAAGAACAAATATTTCAGACAATTTGGCGAGAAGGCTGCTACTTAAGGTTTTGTAAGCCCCATGGTGTGTAAGTTTGGCCTTGAAAAAGAAAGTTTAAAGAGAGAGTCAATGAGTTTTTAAATAAAGTTTAAATCAGTTTTAAAGAATGCTTGAAAGACAGGCAGTTTTGTGCTGGAAAGTAGCGATATACATAATTGACAGCAACTATCAATAACCAAGTAGGTCTGTTGCTGATTGGTAATTTGTTCCGGATTTATTTTCCTAAATGGTCTTCCAGCACTCTTGTAATTAGATCTTCTGTTGACTATACTTAGCCTTTTATTTGCTTTGTGTATCCTTTTTAAAGGGGCGTGGTGGCTCAGCAGGTAAGACGCCAGGCTTGTCGATCGGAAGATCGCAAGTTCAGAGGTTCGAATCCCTAGCCCCGCGTGATGGAGTGAGCTCCCGTACTCGCCCCAGCTCTTGCCAACCTAGCAATTCGAAAGCATGCAAATGCAAGTAGATAAATAGGTACCACTTCGGTGGGAAGGTAACAGCGTTCCGTGTGCGTCATGCTGGCCACATGACCGCGGAAGCGTCTTCAGACAACGCTGGCTCTTCGGCTAACAAACAGATGAGTACCGGCCCCTAGAGTCGGACACGACTGCACAAATGTGCGGGGGGAACCTTTACCTTTTTTTATCCTTTTTAAAAAGAACCCTATTTTTGCTGCCATGGGAAAGATACATTGGACATGTTTCTCCTAAGGGTTTTCGATGGGAAAGCAGCTTTATCTTTTGTTTCCTCCTTTGTGGGTTATCTACCATTCTGAGGGTGTTTATGTTTCTACAAACTCCCATCTCTGGTTATCAGGAATTCATGTCCTCTATCTCTGCAGTTGCTCCTCGTAACCTCTTCCCACCAAGAGTTGCTACTTCTTGTGTGCTCTTGGGCTTTCAGAGAAGTTGTGCCTTCAACCTTTGACTTCATAGATACAGCTGGAGGCCTTTCTCCTGTCGAGAACTCTCTTTGTATTTCTTGACCAAGTCAATTCAGAGCCAGCCAGATACTTTCTCTGTGGACATTTAGAAACGATTTGTCCATATGACAACCTCAACAACACTTGATTTTTCCCCCCAGGTTGAATATGAATAGTTCCTCATTGTTTTCCTAGAGATACGGGTCCTTGTCTCAGTCCTTCTCCTTTGGTACACTCATCCAGTGTCTGCTGGAATGAGAGGTGGTAATACATTTAATTAAATGTATTGGGGCTAGAATACCTGAGGGACCGTCTTATCCCCATATTATCGACCCGACCCACCCGATCATTCAGAGAGGGCCTGCTACGAACCCCATCAATAAGAGAGTGTCATCTGGTGGGGTCTAGAAGGCGGGCCTTCTCTGTGGTGGCACCCGCACTCTGGAACACCTTGCCCCCAGAGTTGAGGTAGATCCCCTTCCTCCCGATCTTTAGGAAAGAACTGAAGACCTGGTTCTGCCGCCTGGCATGGGAAGGAGGAAATAATAGTTCCTCATGGGGTGGTTAATTTCATAATGTCCTTCTTTTTATTAAGCTATCTGGCCAATTGGATTTTATGATTTATTTATTGTATTAATTTGGTTGTGATTTTATATTCTTATATTCTATTTTAATCAGTTTTATTGTAAACCGCCCAGAGTTCCCCGTTGGGGGAGATGGGCGGTCATATAAGTCAGTCTCCTCAGGGGAGGCTTCAAAAAGCCGATTCTTCCCCATAATTCTTACACTTAAGTTGAGCATCAGGACAGTCAAAATCTTTTAGACCCCTAGGCAAAATAATGGTTTCTACAGAATTCTGAGTAAAAAAAAAATAGGAGAAAATTGCAGAAAAAAGCTACTGCTGTTGCTTTTTTTATAAGAATTTTATTAAGTTTGAAACAAAGATAAAAACTACAAAAAGCAAAAAAAAAACTACAAAAAGAAAAAAACCTAAAAAAGTGTGTCTATGAAGGTTCTCAGTCATCCAGGTGGAATTGTCTGTAGCTTGAATCATGTCAACTGGATTTCTATTTTCTCAGTGGAAACGTTTCGCTCCTTATCCAAGGAGCTTCTTCAGTCTGAGCAAAAGTTGGTAAGGGAATCCTAATATGTTCCTAGGTAGCTGTGTGACCTTACACCTGGGGCTAGGTCATGGTTATATTGAGATGTAATTTTTAAGTCCTTTTATCATCTAATGGAGGGTCGTTAAAATCACCATGCTGCTGTTGAGCTTCTGAAATGGTCTTAATCTTCCTAGGCACAGAAGACAACACGGGGAGGAAGATGGGCGAGAGTTTGTGCCTGAGGCCCCCACCTCTATTCAAGGAAGGATTTTCCAAGTTGGCATAAATGGATTCCTTGACCCCTCTCTCAAACCACCTATCTTCTCTGTCTAAAATGTGAACATTAATGTCCTCAAATGAGTGTCCTTTTTCTTTTAGATGAAGATAAACTGCTGACTCTGGTCCTGTGGTGTTATTTGGAGAAATAACACCACAGGACCAGAGTCAGCAGTTTATCTTCATCTAAAAGAAAAAGGACACTCATTTGAGGACATTAATGTTCACATTTTAGACAGAGAAGATAGGTGGTTTGAGAGAGGGGTCAAGGAATCCATTTATGCCAACTTGGAAAATCCTTCCTTGAATAGAGGTGGGGGCCTCAGGCACAAACTCTCGCCCATCTTCCTCCCCGTGTTGTCTTCTGTGCCTAGGAAGATTAAGACCATTTCAGAAGCTCAACAGCAGCATGGTGATTTTAACGACCCTCCATTAGATGATAAAAGGACTTAAAAATTACATCTCAATATAACCATGACCTAGCCCCAGGTGTAAGGTCACACAGCTACCTAGGAACATATTAGGATTCCCTTACCAACTTTTGCTCAGACTGAAGAAGCTCCTTGGATAAGGAGCGAAACGTTTCCACTAAGAAAATAGAAATCCAGTTGACATGATTCAAGCTACAGACTAAAAAAGTGTGAAACACAAGAAAAAGAATTTTGAAGATTACATAAAGAAGTGACTTCCGACTTTCAACAAGAATATACAGCAATTTCCATAATCAATCCCTTACTCTATATCAAACCAAGATCACATTAATTCTATAAATCATTCCATTAACACATTATAAAAATCACTAAATACAATTGCTCCTTCCCCTTTTATTAAAAAAAGAAAAATATATAAACCTCCAAATCAACTTCCCCCCCAAAACAACATTCATTCAATTATTTCCTTCCTACCACTATTCTATACATTTCTGTCCACTACAATAAAAATCAAATTATAAAAACATATAAATTGTCTACTTTTATAATTAATAATACTATAACAATCTTAACCCTATCAAACCTAAAAACCAAGCAATTATTCTTATACCTTATAAATATTAAAAATCAAAAAAATCTTAAAAGCAATCTGCTGTTGCTTTTAAAAATACACTTCTTTGCTCTATTTATTTTAGGGTTATCATTCCATATTCTGTGTGCCAGTTCTCAGCAGTAGGACATTTCAGGATACAGGACCGCCCGATATAGGAAAAAGTTTACATTTCAGATTTCAGTTTCCAGGAAGACTAGAAATCTAGAACTTCATAAGTATGATGAGTTCTGAAGAGTTGTTCGTTCACAAAGAGGAGTGAGTTATTGCTTTGTCCATTTGATCAGATATTTCCTGATCAAATGAACAAAGAAGCAGCTTTACTATAAGTTTGCGAATCCATTTTTTAATTCAGAATCTAGTGAGTAACGCTTGTAATTTGCTCTAGGTTGGCCTTAAGAATTAGTTGGATCACATGCAGGGCTCTGCAGGGATGGTCGCTGGCTTCAGAAAGGCAGACGTGGCTGGGTGACCGAAGCTCCGCCCCTTTTTAACATGTGTCACACTCACTGCATGCATGTAAAAAGGGGCGAGCTTTTGAAGCCGGTGTGCGTGTGCCATTTTGAAGCCGGTGACCATTGCTGTTGACATCCCCTGGTATGATGCTGATCTCCTTCAGACATAATGGTTTTATTTCCAATTCACTTATTTATTTCTGTTTCTTTTTAAAAAATAGAACTTCAGTGAATCTTCCCTCTCTCCCATGATGGCATTGTTGCAAAGTCAAAAACAGCTATGCACAATATCAACAGAAAAGCTGACTGAAGAACAAGAAAATTTCAATGAGGTTTGGCATTCTATGCAGATGTGTGTTTAAATTCATAATAATATTAATTATACACTTCGTTATGGTCTTCACCCAGGCCTTCGGCAAGGAAGAATGAGGCCCCTCACTTCATCACACTTGCCATATTTTATCTTTATTTTTTATGTGTTACTGATTTTAGTGTAATTTCTTTGTTTGGTTGATGTGAGCAGTTCAGTCGTTGAGTGTCTGGTGGCATACAAGTTTATCATCATTATCATTATCATCATCATTATCATTATCACTATTTTCATATAAACTTGCTCCTTAAGCATTAGAGAAAAGGTATTTATAATGGGTATTCAGGCTGTTTTCATATAGTTCAATTATAGAGAGAGACTGAATATATTTCATTTTTTAGACTGAATACTTATCTTGATGTTAAACTAAGCCATACATTGTAATATAAAACAATTTCTGAGTTATTTGTATTTATGTTGTTGCTTAATTAGACAATAGATCGGTTCTCTGGTCTGATGCTTCCCTGTTGGGATAAAGGTAATATTCTTAGCCAAAATACAGCATTAACTTCTTAATCTTCATTCCCAACACATTCCTTCTCAGTTACTTAAAAAGTTTGTAAACAAATTCCTGCTTGGATTGAGAAAGGATGCAAGTCTTCCAATAACCTTCCTGAATTTTCAGCATTACTTGGCCCATGTGCACTTCACAGGATGATACTTGATAGTTTGCTCCTATCTATGGTCTTGTTATGTATTTAACAAACACCAGATATAGCTTGTACTCTAAAAATCCTGGAAGATGTTCAAAATGGAACTAACTAGCGTTGAACAGTTCTCTATCTTCTTCTGTTCAAGCATGAAGTATAATATACTTAAAACCTGTATATATTTCTTTCCATATTTATATGACCTCTCTTTATATGTGTATTTCTATTATAGGTCACATTTCTCTGTTTTGCTAATGATACAGCTGTTGCACCTAAGGTATGTTATCTGAATAAGAAGACTACACCAATTAAATATTTCAATGTGGGTTGTTTTGGTATCAATGGTATTCACAATTACTTTTTTTACAGATAGAAATTAAAAGATATTCCAGAAAGGTAACTGGTTAGCACAGAGATTTCCAAACTTTCCATGTTGGTGACACACATTTTAGACATGCATCATATCACGACACACTCTTACAGCAGGGCACAAGGCAGGCACTAGGACCTGCATGGAATCCTGGCAGGGCTCAGAGGCAGCAGCAGCCACGACACACCCAGACACTGCAGCCGACACATTAATGTGTCCCGACACACAGTTTGGAAAGCTCTGGGTTAGCAGAACAGGGCAGTTGTCAAGGATATATGGAGTTCTGTACCGAGAAGGCTTCCCTCTCTCTTTTTCCTTATTCTCCCCTCACCCCTACCCCTCCAATAACTCTGGGAGAAAAATTATGTTACCAAGTTCCTATGAGCCATCCTCATCTTTACTGTGAATTGCTTTTTTATGTATCTATAAAGGCTGGTCAAAGAGGCTTTATACCTTGCAGATGATTTCTCAACCTGCTATTCTACTGCAAGATTAGGAACAATAATTGGCGGATCTTTCTTACTTACTTACTTACTTACTTACTTACTTACTTACTTACTTATTTATTTAAAAAATTGACAAAAATTGACAAAAATTGACTTCTGCATTGGTAGACAGATTCTGAAAACTGAGGCAAACAAAAATTGGAAGAGGCTAGCCTATTAATGTGAGAGGAACCCAATTTTGCTGAGAGTTTTTATAGACCCAGATACTTAAAGACCTAATCATATACTTGGTTATGGTCGCTAGATTTGAAATAGCCCATTGGTGAAAAAGTTCTGCTGAATCGCCCTTGAAGGTTAAGACTGCATTGGCTGGAAAATTATCAGAGGAACTCATTCTGGAGAACCATCATAACTGGACATGTATAATATTAATTACTATGATTTTATTATTTTTGCCTGAAAGAACAATGTGTTTAGAAAATGGCCTCCATGTGCATTGAAGAATAATCTGCGTGGATGACCGATCTGAAAGAATCCAAATGTCAGCCGTGTAGAGTTGATAGAAAGAAATTCCACATAAATGTTCCAAATTATTTATAAAAGGCAACTTGTGTTTCATTTGTTGTTATCTGTGCTGGATTTCAAGTAATGCCTAACTGTAAACAGTAAAAATCTAGTTTTAAAAAGAGAACCCAGAAGAGGCTTCTTTGACTGGGTTATCCAAGTGAAATGTGCTTGGCCTTTATTTCCTACTCTTACGTGGACATCATATTGCTTATGTTTTTGCAAACACTTTTTGGTTGAGGCCTTTTGACAATAGATAGCTTTACTGCTTCTGTTGTTTTCCTTTTCTATTATGTTTAAAAAGCATAATCTAATTCATGCTTATCTGTAAGTAAACCCATTACATTTCATGAGGAGTTTTGGCAGCTATGTTCGTATACAATTGCATCTTAAGTTATTTTATTGTGGTGTTAATTTGTTTTGTTGTAAATTGTTTTTGTGTTCATACTAAGAAGAAAAGGTCCACTGTCTGGATGAAAAGCTCATTGGTGGAATTTGCTGATAATTGCTCTGCACAAGTGTATTGTTCTCAAGTGTACTCTGTTTGGTTTAGGAATTGGCAACCATCTCTATGGAGCTTCCAGATGTTCTGAAATCATTCCACTTGTGCAGTTTGCATGAACAGGAAGTTCTTTTTCTAAAGGATATATGCAAACCAGCGGAGACTAGTGATGACTTCAGACAAAAGGTAAAAGAACCTTATATGCCGCTATTAGTCTGCTTTTCATTCAAAGATCTGTTAAGGTGAGCTAGGGTTCTAGATGAAAAGAATCTGAAACAATTGGTACATTTATATGTACTACTCTATGCTTTAAAGGATAGAAGGTTTGTTTTGCGTAAGTAATATCAAAATTCTGTAGCAACAACTAGGAACTAGAAAGAAACAGCCAAGGAAATAAGTATGTCTAAGCTCTGAATGGATGTCAGCTTGACAACTAAGTGTAGACTAGTCTGCACTATCGTGTTCCCCATAACTACTTATGGCTGTGAAAGTTGGACGATGAAAAAGTTGGATAGAAGGAAAATTGATTCTTTTGAACTATGGTGTTGGAGGAGGCTCTTGCAAATCCCTTGGACTGCAAAGATAACGAATAAAGAAGTGTTGAAACGCATAAGACCGGACATGTCACTGGAAGGAAAAATAACAAAGCTTAGACTTCAGTCATGTCATGAGATCAACATCATTGGAGAAAGACATTATGCTTGGAACAGTCAGTGGCAAAAGACGAGGACGCCAAAGAACACGCTGGTTGGATGTAATCAAAGCCGACACAGGCCAAAATTTAAAGCAACTGAAAGAAGCTGTACAAGATCGGAAATCATGGAGAGATCTGGCTTATGGAATCACCAAGGGTCGGATACGACTGAATGGATAATTCGATTTGAAGCTCTGAATAGTAAAATTTATTAGGAAAAAAGGTGACAGTGACGACAACAAAAATTACAGTAGACTCTTGCTTTCAAACACACACACACACACACACCCGCAATTCAAAGCATTTTTTTTCTAGATCTCTTTCTTTTTGGGGTGGGATTGTGGAAGAAGCCTTTCCCTTCTAGAAATGTGAACTCACTTGAAGCTGGACAGTGTTTACACTGTGGCTTCTAACCTCCTTGTCAGAATGGAAATCCACTCTCACAACTTCATATAGAGAAAATATTTGACTGCAGAGTAACTTTCTGAAAAGTATTTGTAGTAAGATTGGTTTTATGTTGTGGAAAACATCTTGCATTCATTCTACGTATAGAAGGAATGTACTTTAAGATGCAGAAGTTATATATCTTTTCCATTAATTTAACATAATTCAGGAGAGAAACATTGCATTAAGAGAAACAATATATCCTTTACAAATACTGAAACCTGGAAACCAGTCCAGGAGGATATTGAGTCTTTTTAAATGGGGATTAGACAAATCCATGGAAGCCAGATCTGTCTCTCTTAGTTCTCAATTATTATATATTACATTCTGAATCACAGGCAACGTATCTGAAGTACAGTATCCGCTGTCAGAAGAAATAATAATATTAGACAAATGTCACACTCCTGGGAACACCTGTGAGCTTCTTGAGTGCATCTGGTTGGCTGTAGTGTGGTGCGGCCAACCAGATGCCGTTTTTTATTCCTTAGAGCAAGGGTCGGCAAACTTTTTGAGCCGAGAGCCATTTTGGTATGCTCGTGCACATTTTTAAGTGCTCGAGAGCCAGGGGGCGGGGTTTGCGGGCGGGGGCCAATCGTGTGGAAGGGGGCGAGGTTTGCGGGCAGGAGCCAATCGCGTGGAAGGGGGCGGGGTTTGGGGGCGGGATCCAATCGCGTGGAAGGGGCGGGGTTTGGGGGCGGGATCCAATCGCGTGGAAGGGCTGCGCTGCGCTTGGCCGGCCACCCCGGTCCTCGCTCACCTTCCATGGCCGGTCCTCGCGGGCTGCCGGCGACACTCCCGTCCCCCTGCACCCCAGCTCTCCAAGGCCGGGGCCACCCTCTCTGCCGCTCCCTTCGACGGAGGAGGGACCGGCGTGCCTTGGGAGCTGCTGCTGGCGGCATGTCTGGGCGAGGCGCGCGGGCGAAGCTGCCCGTCTGGCACTTGGGCGCTCCCGAGCCTCTTCCCTTCTCCCTCGCCACGTTCGGGCATTGAGGCCAGGCAAAGCCGGGCGGTCGCGCAGGGGCGAGGCGAGGAGTCCCGCTCCTGCGCCTACCGCCACATCCGTCCGTTCCCGGCCTCTCTCCCCATATCCGGCGGGTGCCCATGCCAGAATCCCCGCGACCCGGAGGCAGCGACTGCTCGGAGGGCCCCAGCGAGAAGAGGCGCGTGATCCCCGGTGGATCCCTTCGAGGGGCCGCGGGGCTTCCCCGCTTTCCTCCCAAGGAGGCCTCGACGGCGCACCCTCCCGCCCCATCAATCCCCCCACCCCGCCGTTGGGCGTCAGAGGCTGAAAGGATGTGGCAGGAACGGCCCTGGAAAGCGGGGCCTGCGGAGCGCCACCTTTGGGGAAGAGGGTCCAGCCGGCGAGCAATGGCGGCACCGGAGTTTTCGCCGGAGCGCTGTCTGTCGGGAGAGAAAAGCAGCCACCGCACAGGCCCGCTTAAAAAACCACCACCCCGAAACCGCTTTCGAGCCGCCTCTCCGGAGGGTCCCTGCGGTCCCGCCGGGTGCACCCCCCCACCCCGCCGTTTGGCGTCCTCTCCCCCCGCTAACCCGAGCCCTGCGGCGGCCGGGGGAAGCCGAGCCAGGCGGGGGTGCAGCGGGCCCAGCAGCGCGCTGAGGGCGAAGAGCCGCCTGCTCTCCCCTTGGCCGCCTCCGGTCGCTACAGTCGCCCCGCCGGAACGGAGCCTGGCCTGGCTCCCCCGGCCACCGCAGGGCTCGGGTTAGCGGGGGGAGAGGACACCGAACGGCGGGGTGGGGGGGGTGCACCCGGCGGGACCGCAGGGACCCTCCGGAGAGGCGGCTCGAAAGCGGTTTCGGGGTGGTGGTTTTTTAAGCGGGCCTGTGCGGTGGCTGCTTTTCTCTCCCCACAGACAGCGCGGGCGGGCGGGTCCTCTGGAAGGAGGCCGGCCGGAGTTCTGCTTGCAGCGGACGAGTTGCTGCTGGACCGAGCAGATGCTTTTGAGACCTAACGGCGGGGTTACATCGGGACCGAGTCCGGCCTATCCCCGGTCTGTGTCGCGTTAATGCCGCCCCCTTTCCCACCTGGGAGGCCAGCTTGCAGCGCAAACGGCAGTCGCTTACTGAGCGAGTGCATTTTAAAATCTATTTAACCACCCCCCCCCCGCACTTCTCCCTCTTTGAAAAAGGAAGGCCGGAAAAGCGCAGTTTCAGTCTTAAGCAGATTTTAAAATGCACTCGCTCAGTAAGCGACTGCCGTTTGCGCTGCAAGCTGGCCTCCCAGGTGGGAAAGGGGGCGGCATTAACGCGACACAGACCGGGGATAGGCCGGACTCGGTCCCGATGTAACCCCGCCGTTAGGTCTCAAAAGCATCTGCTCGGCCCAGCAGCAACTCGTCCGCTGCAAGCAGAACTCCGGCCGGCCTCCTTCCAGAGGACCCGCCCGCGCTGTCAGAGGCTGAAAGGATGTGGCAGGAACGGCCCTGGAAAGCGGGGCCTGCGGAGCGCCACCTTTGGGGAGGAGGGTCCAGCCGGCGAGCAATGGCGGCACCGGAGTTTTCGCCGGAGCGCTGTCTGTCGGGAGAGAAAAGCAGCCACCGCACAGGCCCGCTTAAAAAACCACCACCCCGAAACCGCTTTCGAGCCGCCTCTCCGGAGGGTCCCTGCGGTCCCGCCGGGTGCACCCCCCCACCCTGCCGTTCGGCGTCCTCTCCCCCCGCTAACCCGAGCCCTGCGGTGGCCGGGGGAGCCAAGCCAGGCTCCGTTCCGGCGGGGCGATTGTAGCGACTCGGGTTAGCGGGGGGAGAGGACGCCGAAAGCGGTTTCGGGGTGGTTGTTTTTTAAGCGGGCCTGTGCGGTGGCTGCTTTTCTCTCCCGACAGACAGCGTGGGGTTTCCAGCGGAGGAGCACCTGGCAATTAAGCGATAGGGAAGGAGGAACGAAATGGGGCGTGTGGCTTGTGTAGCGATTCCGCCCATCCCGCGAGGTTTCTCCAACTTGAATGGCCTTGTCATTAAGGGCAGCTTCTCCCTTTAACGCAAGACTGAAACTGCGCTTTTCCGGCCTTCCTTTTTCAAAGAGGGAGAAGTGCGGGGGGGGGTTAAGCAGATTTTAAAATGCACTCGCTCAGTAAGCGACTGCCGTTTGCGCTGCAAGCTGGCCTCCCAGGTGGGAAAGGGGGCGGCATTAACGCGACACAGACCGGGGATAGGCCGGACTCGGTCCCGATGTAACCCCGCCGTTAGGTCTCAAAAGCATCTGCTCGGCCCAGCAGCAACTCGTCCGCTGCAAGCAGAACTCCGGCCGGCCTCCTTCCAGAGGACCCGCCCGCCCGCGCTGTCTGTGGGGAGAGAAAAGCAGCCACCGCACAGGCCCGCTTAAAAAACCACCACCCCGAAACCGCTTTCGAGCCGCCTCTCCGGAGGGTCCCTGCGGTCCCGCCGGGTGCACCCCCCCACCCTGCCGTTCGGTGTCCTCTCCCCCCGCTAACCCGAGCCCTGCGGTGGCCGGAGGAGCCAAGCCAGGCTCCGTTCCGGCGGGGCGACTGTAGCGACCGGAGGCGGCCAAGGGGAGAGCAGGCGGCTCTTCGCCCTCAGCGCGCCGCTGGGCCCGCTGCACCCCCGCCTGGCTCAGCTTCCCCCGGCCGCCGCAGGGCTCGGGTTAGCGGGGGGAGAGGACGCCAAACGGCGGGGTGGGGGGGTGCACCCGGCGGGACCGCAGGGACCCTCCGGAGAGGCGGCTCGAAAGCGGTTTCGGGGTGGTGGTTTTTTAAGCGGGCCTGTGCGGTGGCTGCTTTTCTCTCCCGACAGACAGCGCTCCGGCGAAAACTCCGGTGCCGCCATTGCTCGCCGGCTGGACCCTCCTCCCCAAAGGTGGCGCTCCGCAGGCCCCGCTTTCCAGGGCCGTTCCTGCCACATCCTTTCAGCCTCTGACGCCCAACGGCGGGGTGGGGGGATTGATGGGGCGGGAGGGTGCGCCGTCGAGGCCTCCTTGGGAGGAAAGCGGGGAAGCCCCGCGGCCCCTCGAAGGGATCCACCGGGGATCACGCGCCTCTTCTCGCTGGGGCCCTCCGAGCAGTCGCTGCCTCCGGGTCGCGGGGATTCTGGCATGGGCACCCGCCGGATATGGGGAGAGAGGCCGGGAACGGACGGATGTGGCGGTAGGCGCAGGAGCGGGACTCCTCACCTCACCCCTGCGCGACCGCCCGGCTTTGCCTGGCCTCAACGCCCGAACGTGGCGAGGGAGAAGGGAAGAGGCTCGGGAGCGCCCAAGTGCCAGACGGGCAGCTCCGCCCGCGCGCCTCGCCCAGACATGCCGCCAGCAGCAGCTCCCAAGGCACGCCGGTCCCTCCTCCGTTGAAGGGAGCGGCAGAGAGCCCCGCGGGCTGTGCGCGAGGTGTGGGCGGCTGCGGGTGGCCCCGGCCTTGGACAGCGAGAGCGAGCGCGCGTAAGAGCGTAAGAGTTTGGGGGCGGGATCCAATCACGTGGAAGGGGCGGGGTGAGTTCAGCTGCGGAAGAGCCACACTCAAGGGGCCAAAGAGCCGCATGTGGCTCGCGAGCCGCCATTTCCGACCCTTGCCTTAGAGCAATATTTCTCAACCTCAGCAACTTTAAGATGTGTGGACTTCAACTCCCACAATTCCCCAGCCAGCATCTTAAAGCTGATAACGTTGAGAAACACTGCCTTAGAGAAAACAGGTAGACATTCATTCATTCATTCATTCATTCATTCATTCATTTATTTATTTATTTATTGCATTCCCCGCCCATCTCCCATACAAGGGACTCTGGGCGGGTTACAATAATTAAAACTTAAAAATTTAAAATTTTTAAAACCATACAAGATAGAAAATGTATAAAAAATATATCCAATATAAAATAAAATAAAATAAAATAAAATCCAAGATGGATTGGGGACCGTAGCACAGGTCATATTGCTACGGGGCCAGCCAACCCCAGGAGGCACTACCACCTCCGTTGTCCCAGGCCAGGCGGCAGAGCCAGGTCTTAATGGCCTTCCGAAAGGCCAGGAGTGAAGGGGCCAGTCTCACCTCCGGGGGCAAGATGTTCCATAAGGCGGGCGCTGTCGCAGAGAAGGCACGCCTCCTGGACCCCGCTAGATGGAATTCTCTTGTTGAGGGGGTCCGAAGCATGCCCTCTCTGCACGCACGGGTGGGGCGGGCTGACGTTATCGGGACGAGACGGTCCCTCAGGTATTGATGAATGACATATTGATTCATTGTCATGTCATTGATGAATGACATATTCTTTTCTTCTCTTTTCACAAGAATTGCCCTTCAAGAATACTGTGTGTGATGAGACTATCTTCTTCATTTCCAAGGCTCAGAGTTGATACTGTATTCACTCTGCTGAGCAAGTACACTGCTGCGATAAGATGTACTGAGGAAATGCACGCATTGCAAAAACATGTGTTGGATTCAACCCACACAGAGAATGATGACACTAACCAATCGGTGTCATCAATTGAAGATGATTTTGTTACTGCTTTAGAGCATTTAGATGAAGATGAGCCAGCAAAGATGATCCATTCTGGTTAGTGCCCCTGGGATATTATAACTTCTTCAATATTTTGGGTTTTGCAATGTATGTTTAAATGAATTGCATGCTAGAATTAACTTTTACTTGACAGAAATATTTTTGTATATAATATATTTTTGTATTTCGGTGTTGCTGTGTCCAGCCCTGTATCAGTAGAAAGAATTGGTTCTAGCAGACTAGTATTAGGATCAAATATACCCCATAAAAGACACACAGTACAAGTATCTGACGGAAGTTACTAAGCATGACACAATTTACAATAAAAATAATCGTGCCTTACTTGAGATGTTCCATTTTCCTGTAAACGGTGCAGTTAAATGTAAGTCATTTTGTACTTATAATGTACAAAAAAAGTCACAACTATGTAGAATGTGGCACCTAATTGACCCTCCAGGCTTTTAAAACAAAATAGTGTGCCATTAAATGCTTCTAGCATAATTGTAGCACACAGACAAACATAGCAGCCTGTGCACAATCATCAGATATTATACTGTGTATAATTACATGAAATAGATCGTTGTTTCAATTTTCTTTTGTTCTGCTGACCACAGAAATAAGAAAGAAATAAAGCCCACTCTTTTTCTTGGTATCAGGGTAGCTCTGAGACTGTGTCTCTAAATGTCTCAGACAATGTGAGTTATTTAAGAATAGGTCTTCTAGAGCAGGGGTACCCAACCTTTTTGGCACGCGGGACCGGTTTCATGGAGAACAATTTTTCCACAGATGGGGGGGTGGGGTTTGCAGGCGGGAGCCAATTGCATGGACCAGGGGGTGGGATTTGCAGGCAGGAGCCAATTGCGCGGACCGGAGGCGGGGTTTGCAGGAGAGAGCCAATCGCGCGGACCGGGGGCGGGGTTCGGAGACCGGCACGGCGGCCTGGTTCCTAACAGGCCCGGGGGTTGGGGACCCCTGTTCTAGAGAGACATACCTTTCTGCAAATTAATGCCACCATGTTGACCTTGCAAACATTACAGGCAATTAAACAATCAGTGTTCACTATATTCAGAAGGAGAATTGGCCATTTTTTAAAACAGGTGTATACAAAAGTATTGAGAACATACTTTTTAAAAAATGGCACAGCATGCAAATATTATAAAAACATAAATGCCTTTGCCTTTACGGATGTCTGGGTCGTTTTTTATCTTAATATAATGAGAAATATTTTCAGGTGTGTATTCTTTGAGTATCTTGCATTGAGGAAAACAGAACCACTGTGATTTGGCAGGAGGTGAGGTGTACTTAGTAAATATATCGGGTCTTTCTACAAAATGAAAATGCTGTGGATCACAGATGCATATTACTTGGACAAGAATAGTTACAAGAAGTTCCAATTTGAGAGGGTTATTTGTTTTCATATTTTCCAGAATACAGCCAGTTTCTATAATTTCCCTGGTTTTTCAGATGTCCCATTAATTCCAGTAAGAGTGGAATGTCTGTAAAAGTAAAAACAGTAAGGAGTAAAAGCATCAATTTGTTAAAGATTGAGGAAAGGGGAGACATGAAACTCCTGTTTTATTAATTATTCTTAGTACTACTTAGGCAACGCCCTTCCTTTTATGAAGACCTTTTTCTGTTTAAAAGGTGCCATGTTTTATCAGCTATTCTAATAAATAATCATTTAGCATAACTGCTTATATTATATAACCGCCCAGAGTCCCCCTTTTCTGGGGGAGATGGGCGGTGGCAAAATTTGAAATATAAATAAATAAATAAATATTCCTCATCATGGACTTATTTTCAACATTACATATTGCATAATGTTTGACTTTAGAGATAATCTTTTTTTTTGATAAAATAATTGATTTGATTGCATAAATTTGAGATATTCTTGATATGGAACCTAAACCGCCCAGAGTCCCCCTGTGGGGAGATGGAGCGGTGAATACAAATCGAATTATAAATAAATAAATAAATAAATTGCTGGCCCGTTGTCATCATCCCATTTTCCAGTAACAAGCAAACAAAAGATACAGAGACGGATACAATTAATTTGGAATGTACTTCATATAGGGAGACTGTTGGAAGACCTGAAAGACCAGGTTATGGATAGATCGTCATGGAGATCTATCTATGTGGTCTCTAGGAGTTGAAAACGACTTGACGGCACATAATCAATTAAAAAAAAACATATGGGGTAGATTGTCTCCAGGTTTATTGGAAAGAGGCTAGTTCTTCCTAAATTTCAGAGAAATTGAATCATTTCGTAAGTCAGACCAGAAGTTGGAAATAATCTCTCCAACTCTTCCAGGTCCCTGAAGAATCCCTTGCCATCTCTCTTATCTCAGGTTTACTTTTACTTCATGTCAGCAGAAGCGATAAGGAGAGCCAGTTTGGTGCAGCGGTTAAAGGCATTGGGATACAAAGCGGGAGGCTGTGAGTCCATTTCCTGCCTTAGGCACAAAACCAGCTGGGGGTCTTGGGTCAGTCACTCTCTCTCAGCCCTAGGAAGAAGTCAAGGGCAGACCACTTCTGAAAATCTTCAGGGGCTTGTCCAGGCAGTCACCAGCAATCGAGAATGATTTAAACACACACACACAGAAAGCAGTACGTGAAGGATTTCTGTTGTTGTGTACGAGATGGGCGGCAGGGAAATAAGAGGGATGCGGTGGCTCAGCGGGTTAAACCGCTGAGTTGTAGACTGCCGATCGGAAGGTCGGCAGTTCGAATCCCCGCGCAATGAGGTGAGCTCTCGTTGCTAGTCCCAGCTCCTGTCAACCCAACAGTTCGAAAGCTTAGCAAGTAGATAAATGGGTACCACCTTAAGTGGGACAATATGCTGGCGTCCTGTCGGGGAGTCGGCCACCGAACGGAAGATCTCTGGAATGGCGGCGGCAACAACGGATCCCGGAAAAAGCAGTTCATCTACAGGACATCAGCAGCCGGCTCTGATGCAAGGCATTGTGGGGCTTGTAGTCCAAGTAGCCACGGAAGAGTCGGTTCCCTTACCCCTTCCCTTATCGCGTGGTTTAAATTGCATATGTATGGAAAATGTATAATGAAATATATATATGTATGTAAGCCGCCTAGAGTCCTCCGTTAGGGAGGGGATAGGCGGGGTATAAATATAATAAATAAATAAATTTGACAAATAAACAAATAAATCAGTTGGTTGACTAGCAGTGCACTAAAATGATAGGAAGGGAGAAAAGAAGAATGCTTTCCTTCCATCGTACTGCTTTGGACACTGGCTAAGCAAATAAAGTCAATGGAAAATTACTTTTGCAGGAAGATGTTTGGGGAACACTAGTAGGGATGAATTCTTATATAGCCAGGATTTACATTCTGGGAAATGTAAAAACTTAAATTTTAGAGGTGTGATTTGCCAAGGCTTTAAAATATTTTATTTTTATTTTATTTTATTTTCTATCCCGCCTTTATTATTTTTATAAATAACTCAAGGCAGCAAACATACCAAATACTCCTTCCTCCCCTATTTTCCCCACAACAACAACCCTGTGAGGGGAGTTGGGCTGTGAGAGAGTGACTGGCCCAAGGTCACCCAGCCGGCTTTCCTGCCTAAGGTGGGACTGGAACTCTCAGTCTCCTGGTTTACCATTGGCTCCTTCCTAGGGCTGAGAGACAGGTGGCCCAAGGTCACCCAGCCGGCTTTCATGCCTAAGGCGGGACTGGAACTCTCAGTCTCCTGGTTTACCATTGGCTCCTTCCTAGGGCTGAGAGACAGGTGGCCCAAGGTCACCCAGCCGGCTTTCCTGCCTAAGGCGGGACTGGAACTCTCAGTCTCCTGGTTTACCATTGGCTCCTTCCTAGGGCTGAGAGACGGGTGGCCCAAGGTCACCCAGCCGGCTTTCCTGCCTAAGGCGGGACTGGAACTCTCAGTCTCCTGGTTTACCATTGGCTCCTTCCTAGGGCTGAGAGACAGGTGGCCCAAGGTCACCCAGCCGGCTTTCATGCCTAAGGCGGGACTAGAACTCACAGACTCCTGGTTTCTAGCCCAGCAACTTAACCACTAGACCAAACTGGGTTTTTTTCTTTTCTTTTTTCTTTTCCTCAATATGATCTGGAAGAACTTCACTAATATAATTGATTTCTAAGGGGGTAATTGTGCAGACATTTACTTTGGAATTAAAATATTGCTTTAATTAATTTAATTACTTGATATTAAGTGAACATGGGATATGATATGATAAATCCAGTAACCAAAATTTTTTTACACTGTTTCCTATTTCGCTAGTTGCCTTATATTGATTGATTTTGATTCAGTATGTGCCATCAAGCCGGTGTCAACTCTTAGCAACCACATAGATAGACCTTCTCCAGGATGACTTACGGAAATGCCCTCTCTTTATTTTCTTTCTTTTTTTCCCCTTCTGTATAGAGCACATTACACCTGAGAAGAGTCAAGATGCTGCTCCAAAGCCCATCTTTGCTCATCATTTCAAATCTAATGATCAAAAGTCCTTCAATAATTCTCTGTATCGGAAACCATCTGCGAAGTCATCCATCTCCCTCGTTAACATCTTAGAACTTGAGGAATTGTCATCTTCTGTAAGAAATTCAGTCTCCACTTCCATTTCTGATCCTTGGATACAGAGAAGTTTTTTCAGGTCTCATAACTCTTCTGATCGCAGTGTCAATTTTTTGCATAAAACCTTATTTTCTTCTTCTCCTGCTGAATCGTCAGAGTCAGATTGTTCTAGTCCAAGCCCTGTCATTTTCTTAGATGAAGAAGGGTATCAGAAAAGCTTGAAGGCAAAGCTTCAGCTCCCCAAAATCCCAGTAGGGAAAGATGGGATAGAAGACTCGGACTCTGAAGTCAGTGAATTTTTTGATAGTTTTGACCAGTTTGATGAACATGAACAAACTTTGGAAAATGGTTCTAAAGTTTCTAGAGATCCCATGGTAAGTCATACATCACAGAAAAACATCGTTTCATTTAAGAAGTCATGCTCCACAACAACTTCAATGAATCCTCAAAAATTCAAATTTGATTGTCCTGTTCTTCCAGCCAATGTAAGGAAACCAACTCCCCGCAAACCAGAATCTCCATATAACAATCTGTTGGATGTTCCAGATTCTCCCCGTCTAATAAAAAATTCAGCTGATGATAGCGGAGTCTTGTTCAGCCCAATCAGGTCTTCTGCTTTCAGTCCATTAGGCAGTTGCTTTTCAACCGAATGCCTCTGTCGAATTAATCAAGATGCCTTTAACCAAAATCACAATCTTGTTTATCACACATACTCGGATTTTGCAAATAATATTTCCTTTGAAATTCTGGGTTCTGTTTGTAATTCTAGACCATCATCATTATGTAGATGCACACAGGAAAGTATTAACCACAGTAGGATTGTCCCCAAAGAAGAAAAAGATCAGACAGCAAAAATCAAAAGAGAAATGTCTAGAAAAGGACTTAGTAAGAGAGATAAATCCAAACACAAGTCGTTGATGATTAAAGATCACATCCAGAAATTTGCTTCAGAGCTTGTTGAAAAGAGTTTTGGCTGTGCGTTTAAAGATCTTCAGAAAGGCGTTTCTTCGTGTACTAATGCACTTTGTCACTTGGCTGCTAAACTGACTTCTTCAGTCTTTCAGATGGCTTTCTACGAGATTGGGAGACAGCAGGCCTTTTCACTGAAGAAGAAAGCTATTAATGGTTTAGCAGGGTTTTTGGTGAGCGAAGCGGTAACAGGAGCGTTGAAAGAACTGTACTCTGTGAAGCAACAAATATTTACCAACACCGTTACAAAATTCGCAGCGAACCTTGCTGAGGAGCTGATATTTGAGGGGATAATGGAAGTTTGTCAGTTTTCACATCCATCAACTCCAACTGCATCTCATCACGGTTCCTTCCATTACGATGATAACGTCGTATGGTCATATGCCAAAGACTTGTCTGAATCAGTTATTCAGGATGCTTTTATTGAGCTATCACAGGTTGATGTGACATTTACATCACAAGCTGCAATTAGCATTTCAATGGACAACGTAAAGCGTGTAAGTGCAGAAAGCGTGGTGGAGTTTACCCAGACGTCCAGTGCTTCTCCTGAGCTTCGTGATAACGTGCCTGCAGCCTTGAATCCCGTTTGGGAATTCAGAAAGGAACATACCATTAATAGAGCCTTGTTCTATACATCAGGCATTGCCAGTTCAATTCCAGTGCCCTTAGCTGGAAGCACCCTTTCTCAGCATCAGATTTTATGGAATGAAGCGAAGGTAAAGAGTCATTTGGCATCAGATAGCAAGCTCACATTCTACAAAGAGTCCACAGAAGTGTGTTACACAACAAAAAAGAATCAAAGTGAAATATCAGTTAGAAATATTTACCTGACAACAGATTTCACTCCAGACGATGAATGTAATCCACCCAACCGTCCTGATGCCAATAATATTTCAGAAATATCAAGCATCAATAACTTTTCTGGAACGATGGTAGATATGATAGTATCTGAAGCATACGAAGCGGTGACTTCTTCCAAGGTTGCTAGATCTGCAGAGCAGTACACAGACATGCTAAAAATGAAGAAAACACCATATTTGCAGTGCATTGGTGAAGACTCATGTAAGAATATGTTTGCTAACTATTTGGCAAAACGAATAATAAAACAGTCCGTAGATCAAACAAAATCTGCATGTTCTGCTACAAGTGAGAAATTAGCATACTGTGTTGGGTTGGGAACTAATACAAGAAGCAAGAAGAAGGAATTGCATAGTGCCGTAAAACAAGGAGAAAAAAAGAATATTCCAGTTATTGTGGGGCAACAGCAGATGCCTCTAAATAATGTATCTAAATTTCACGCCACTCCAGTTTATTCTAATAGATTGCTGTTGGGATCTAAGGACTGTGTTCAGGAGAAAAAGAACCAGGTGACTTGTAAGCCATCCCCTCCATGTTCTGTGGGGTCATTTGTCAACTCTACTGAACAATTTCCAGATGCAGAAGACGGTTCAGCAATACCTACCAGTAATTTACTTCAAAAGCAGAGCATGTATAAAGCTGCAGGGTGTCCTTTGTTTGGTCATGAAATGCCTTTTCTGGACATAAATAATTCTTCCATGGTGCCTAAGTGTGAAGACGCACTTCAACTAGAAGATAAATTGAATGTCAGAGAGAGAAATCTTCTTGTGGTACCAGAAACACCGCCATCAACACCTTTAATATCTTCGCAGGCGAGTTCTGAGTGGAATTTAAGAAAGCTAACAAAGAAACTTAAAGGTGAATTGGCAAAGGAGTTTGTACCTGCTACCCCCCCTTCTACTCCTTATGTATCAGAAACAGATGGAATATATACTCATGACTGTGAAAACTTAGAAAAGGAAGAGTTTATGCTGAAATTAATGCGGTCTCTCTCTGAAGAAGTTGAAAACAATGAAGACCATTCTGAAACATTGGCAGAGATAATTAAACCATCAGGAACAACAATAGATTATGCTGATCATCTAGCTACTCGTATAATCTCTATGGCAACAGAAATGGCTGCTTCACATTTAGAAGATAAAGCTATTCAGATGGAGAATAATAAATACTTTCAAGTAAGTACGGAAAACAAAAGATGCGGGTATACTACATTTGTTAATGTTCCAGAAAAAAATATACACCCATTGTGGCTTTATGCTGGTGAAATGGCTGGAAAAGTCATCAGAGAAGCTAAGAAAAGGGTAAAATCAAGACATTGTAAACTTCTGAGGCTTAGTCAAGTTAATTATGAGGGTGATTGCTTTCATCTTAAAAGAAATTATCATGAATATTGGTCAAAAGACAAAAGACTGCCTTTGGCAGACCAGTGTTCTAGATTACGAGACTGTTCTATCCTCCCTGTACCCCTGAATTCAGAAGCTTCAGGTCTGAACTCCAAATATCCAAGCTGTGAAAGTGTAACGGATGAATATGCTGATCACATCATTCGGATTCTGAAACAAGAAGGCGGTCACAGTGATCTAATAATGGATAATTTTGCCAGTAGACTTACTTACAAATCTATAAAGTCTGGTATACAGCAAGCTGCCAGGAAACTCCGAGTGAAGTACAGTAGAAAGATAGCTCCTGAGAAGAGCTCCAAGTTAAACAGTAAGTTTGAATTCTTTGAGACAGCAAACCAGGACATAGATCTAAAGAAACAGAAAAACAGCACCATTCATCATCTTGTAAAGCAGCCTTGTAGGAACAGATGTCACTTACATGGAACTGAGAGTACAAAGTTACTAGATTTCTCAGAATCTCTTGCTTGTAGTATAACATCAGACGCCAGAAAGAAATTCATGCCTACAACGAGCTTACCAAAATCTTTAACTGATCCTTGTTTGTACAAGCGATCAAGGGTTGATAAAGTCACAGATTTTAAAACAACATTGACTAAAAGACTTTCTTCTTCCTGTTGCAAACAGAAATTATATCACAGCACTGACAGTTTAATGGACTGTACCTACCAAGGTAACATTCTACAAGCCATAGACCAATATGCTAAGAAGATAGTAGATGATACTTTAGGATCAGCTACTCTGCCACCTCCGGAAGGCTGGACAAGTGGAGAGAGATTAACCTATGCAGAAAAACTGGCTCCATTTTCTATAGCTGCCTGCAAATACTGCAGTATGAGAGAGCATAACCACTGTGTTAGAAGTTCTTCTCTGCAGCTGGCTGGACAAGAACTTCCTTCTAACGTTAGACAGGCTTCTGATGTGAGTGTAAATATCACCTTCCCTAAATCTCACGCGCTTTATTTGGATATTCCCAAAATCCATGTTGATATGGACGAGAAGGTAATATTTGCGGAAAATGTTGCTCCTACCACTTTTGACCGAGCGAGGAGGCAGCTCAGTAACACCAGTTTGACAGCTGATAGTGGAATCGGTCACGATGGAATCAGTTTTGCCGAAAGTCTTACTACAGAAATTATGACTTCCTGCATGACAAATATTGCTCCAGCTATCAACATAAGGTAACGTTGATTTTTGCTTAGAATACAGTACATACACGGTTTTTAATGCAGGCTTAAAAATCTAGTCCCAGCTCCGAAAAAGGTGAGCATTTTTTTTAGCATGAGCTCCATTTCATATGTAAAATGAAGGAGACAGAAGAACCAAACATTCAGGTTTGCGTAGAGGTTTAAAGCAAAGATGCCCAACGTAATGGTATTGAAATAAAAAATAATAATTACACATTTGCAATATTAGATCAGGCATTAGGTAATCTTTCAGGGTTGTGCTTGTAGAAGCAAATGAAAACAGAACTAGTAGATTTGGAAGATAATTTCAATATTATTTATTATTTAAATTTATATGATCGCCCAACTCCCCCAACGGGATGGTTTTTAATGCTGTTTCTTTGACCCTGCTTCCAAATTCAGGATTAAATTATAAACTGAGTCTCAGTTAGAAATGTTTTGATTTGTTGTTCAACTATGGTAATAAAGTTGCATTGGCGTTCGTTCTTATAAAAGGAGAAAATGACTTTTCTGGAAGAAGAGTGAGTGGGCTTGATAACTTTTTCCCATATTTGTGCAAATTTATTTATTTATTTATTTATTTATTTATTTATTTATTTATTTAAACTTGTATTACCGCCCGTCTCCCCCAATCGGGGGACCCTGGGCAGTTCACAATAAAAACAAGGTTAAAAATACAAATACAAAATCACAACATCAATAAATAAATATAAAATCCAAGGGCTATTATTTATTTAAACTTGTATTTCCGCCCATCTCCCCCAGTCGGGGGACCCTGGGCGGTTCACAATAAATAAAATGGTTTTCTGACTGCAGCCAGCTGGAGAAAAAAATTCTGTTAGCTGATAAAAGGAAAATATGCCTTTATGTTTAAATTACCATTATTAAACTACTACAGATGTTTGTATGTGGAGCCTATTACTACCTCTCATGCAGCCTTTGTTCCTGGAGCCCTTTGGGGCGGAGGGAGGCCCTTTGATAAACCATTCTTTCTTTTGATAATTCTTACAAATCTCTAACCCCCTTGATTATATACAGATTGAGCCACAATGTAGTAACAGTTCATGCCATATTAGCCTAGAAAAGGCAGCCTTCTGTGAGAGATAATATTAAACCCGGGATTTTTTCTCATTGAACATACTCTGAAAACCACCCTAGTTTGAATATCTTTCTGTCAGCTCTTATTAAACTGATAAATTGGACATGATACTGTACTGTATATGGATCAAAATTGTCCTGAGCATGTGTAGATGTATAAGGAAAGTAGCTACTTAAAGAATAAGTATAGACAAACCTGTGCATCTTCCAGCTGTTTCTTGGCGTTGAGGTATTGGAACCTTCCCTAACACCAACAAATGATAATGAAATTTAGAAAATACTCTTTCAGCCCTCTAGAATTTGAATGGGGAGTTGCTTATTATGCCTCTGGTGGAATTTGCTCAGATGCACCAGTTGTGCCACATGCTTCAGAAAAAGTGTTGTCGAGAGCTCATGTGGCAGAACTGGAAGGGATTGGATAGCAGTGCGCTGCCCCACAGCAGTTGCTGCCAAAAATCCTATAGAAACAGTACGATCTATAGGAGGATTCGGGGAGAAACATGTGGTTCCCTCCGGCCATTGATAGAACAAATCTCATTTGTGGTCATTCCAAGGGAGGGGTTAATAATATATTGGTCAAAAGATACAAGATGTGTCATGTACATAAATACAAAGAAGATATGTTTGGGGTTAGCCAATCTTTTAGGGGTTTGGGGCCAAGCATCCTGTCTGACTAGCTCAGACTTACATGCATTACAGCTGGCAAAAACTTGTTTGCCAAGCAAATGTTCAGTGTGTGATCCTACCTATGCTGTCTCAGGTTTTAATTGTGTTGAATTAATTAGCATTTATTCCTTGTGTGGTTTGGGATTGTAGTCTTAGAACATAGCTTTCCAAACTGTGTGTCGCGACACTTTAGTGTGTCGCTACACACTGTTTGGGGTGTCACGAAACAACCCGGAAGTGGCGGGGGTGTGCGCGGCGGCATGGATGGCAGCAGCGGCAGCGACGATGGCAGCGGTGTGCCATCAGCGCTTCTGCGTTTTAGTGGAAAACACGAGGCCGCTGCTGCCACTATGCGCCCCCTGCGCCGCCACCGTGCACACCATGCGTGCACCTGCGCCACCGCCGCCGTTGGTGTGTCGCCAACGGCAGCAGTTTGGAAAGCACTGTCTTAGAAGAATGCAAAAAAAAAAATTAGTAGATTTTTAAAAAGCCCACTTGGATTGTAATTTTCAGGTTTCCCCCCTTTCTTTTTAATGCAGGCTTTTTCTTTAGATTTTAATTAAACCCTAGAGGTTTTTAGATGCCAGCATTGGTTTTTATAACTCAGAGTGCACAGTGAAAGCAACAGATTTCAAATGTACTCTGCATAAATGTTTTACTGCACATTCTGAAGCCTATTTATTCAGAAGGGTCTCTTAGAGTTTAAAAAATAAGCGAGTTCAATTTTTAATCTGAGAATATATAATGTAGCTCTTTACTAAACCCAGTACTGGATTGTGGTCTATATAGCTGGAGTCCCATTTTGGAATGAGATTGCATTGCTGTGTGGTAGAAAATGATGGTTGGTCCCTGAGCCTGCTGAGAATGAATAAGAGGGCTTTAAATTGCATGAATGATTTTGAGCAAAGCCATCTTAGGTGAGGAACATGTTTTAAGAAGAGAAAACCTAATCAACAGAACCACCACCTTTTCTTGAATTTACTCTTCCTAGAAGTTCTTCCTTATAATCCTTATATAAGCTACCGTTGGTTATTTAGTGGAAAAGAACAAAATCCTGCCCACATCCTCAGATGTGGCTTCTACAGCATTATATTCCGAGAACCTATCAGTAGTTTGTGGATGAGCAGTTGAAAATAATCAATTTAAGACAGTCCTTAGTAATTTGTAGAAAAGGGTTTAGAGAAGAACTGCTGTTGTGGAACCAACCCCCCCCCCCCCGAAAGCAAACACCACTGTTGAAGTAGATTATAGAAAAATGTTTGTGAAGGATCCTTAAGGAAAAGAGAAAAAAAGAAACAAACCTTATTACACTCTAGGTTCAGACATTTTCCATGCAGTGGGCAAGTGTAATGGTGTGTGGGAATGACCTTGGGAGACTGGGAAAAGAGATGCTGCCTGGGGAATGGTCAGATAAGAGGGAGCATAGCCCACAGCTGTATAGTGGGAAGAGCCAGGGGCTCAGGAGGGACCCTCCCTAAGTTACTGGGCTGTAAAGGAGACGGTGGGAGAATCGTACTTTCAGACTTGCAAGATTCTGTTAATGATGTTGTTCAGTCGTTTAGTCGTGTCTGACTCTTCGTGACCCCATGGACCAGAGCACGCCAGGCCTTCCTGTCCTCCACTGTCTCCCGGAGTTTGCTCAAGTTCATGTTCATTACATCGGTGATGCTATCTAACCATTTCATCCTCTACCGTCCCCTTCTCCTTTTGCCTTCGTCTTTCCCAGCATCAGGGTCTTTTCCAGGGAGTCTTCTCTTCACATTAGGTAGCCAAAGTATTTGAGCTTCAGCTTCAGTATCTGTCCTTCCAATGAGCAGTCAAGGTTGATTTCCTTTAGGATTAACTGATTTGTAGCCTTCAATAAAGTAGAATTAGCTTTTCTGGCCATGTTTCCTGTCTGGTCTACCTGAGAAGGCTGACAGCAAGGGAGGGCGAATGACTAAGGCAGAGCTTTCCAAACTTTTCATGTTTGTGACACACTTTTTAGACATGCATCATTACGCGACACACTCTTACAGCAGGGCATCATTTCGCGACACACTCTTAACAGCAGGGCACAAGGCAGGCACTAGGACCTGCACAGAATCACAGCAGGTTTGGAGGCAGCAAGGCACAAGGCAGGCACTAGGACCTGCACAGAATCCTGGCAGGGCAGGTTTGGAGGCAGCCAGGCACAAGGCAGCCACTAGGACCTGCGCGGAATCCTGGCAGGGCAGGTTTGGAGTCAGCCAGGCACAAGGCAGGCACTAGGACCTGCGCAGAATCCTGGCAGGGCAGGTTTGGAGTCAGCCAGGCACAAGGCAGGCACTAGGACCTGCGCGGAATCACAGCAGGTTTGGAGGCAGCAAGGCACCAGGCAGGCACTAGGACCTGCGCGGAATCCTGGCAGGGCAGGTTTGGAGTCAGCCAGGCACAAGGCAGGCACTAGGACCTGCACGGAATCCTGGCAGGGCAGGTTTGGAGTCAGCCAGGCACAAGGCAGGCACTAGGACCTGCGCGGAATCCTGGCAGGGCAGGTTTGGAGTCAGCCAGGCACAAGGCAGGCACTAGGACCTGCGCGGAATCACAGCAGGTTTGGAGGCAGCAAGGGACCTGCGCGGAATCCTGGCAGGGCAGGTTTGGAGTCAGCCAGGCACAAGGCAGGCACTAGGACCTGCGCAGAATCACAGCAGGTTTGGAGGCAGCAAGGCACAAGGCAGGCACTAGGACCTGTGCAGAATCCTGGCAGGGCAGGTTTGGAGGCAGCCAGGCACAGGGGAGGCACTAGGACCTGCGCGGAATCCTGGCAGGGCAGGTTTGGAGGCAGGAAGGCACAAGGCAGGCACTAGGACCTGTGTGGAATCACAGCAGGTTTGGAGGCACCAAGGCACAAGTCAGGGACTAGGACCTGCGCGGAATCCTGGCAATGCTCGGAGGCAGCAGCAGCCGCGAGACACCCAGACACTGCATCCGACACACTAACGTGTCCCCGACACACAGTTTGGAAAGCTATGGACTAAGGAATAAGTACCACCATTCATCCCTTTTGTACATGTGCTTTGACATCTCACATGTGTAAGTAAGGGGTGGAGTTGATGTCATGATGCTTGTTAATATGTTCCATATGTGGTCAACTGCTAGGGGAGGTAAGAAGGTACATGGAGTGCCATGACAAATAGTGATTCTCCCCTTTTAAAATTGATTCAGCGCCATGGAAACAGAGGGACTGAATTCTGCCGAGTCTGTCGCCAGCCAGCAGATGAGTCTCAGCACTGGAGATGACAGCACGGGCAGCTGGTCCAACCTGAGTTTTGATGATGAACATCCAGATGAGAACAGCAGCTTTCTCCACCTCAGCGATAGGTAACTAAAACGTATTTCTAATATTGACTGATTGTGTGCCATCAAGTCAGTGTCGACTCTTAGTGACCACATAGACAGAACTTCTCCAGAACAAATTTTTAATATACACAGTCTTAATTACATGGCTTAACCACCCTTCTTGCATTGTTAAGGTTCACTGTTGACTTTAACTGTAGTTTCTTGAGAAACCTGTGTTTTTTAAATGTCAAATGATTTAATTGTGAGATAAGGCATTTATCTCTTATTATATATAAAAGCAAGTTTGTAATCAGTTTCTGCCTTTGTTGGTTTAGCATGGGAATGAGGATCAAGTTGCTTTTTGTAGAGCATTTGTTAATTAAGCCCAGTATTTTGAGTTCTGTATATAATGAATTAAAACCACCATCTACAATGGGGTGTCAAGTTTTCCTCCAAATTATTTGGATGGAAAGTGATTGTATCATACTTAAAGCACTGTAAATAGTTGATTATCTGTATAATTCAGGTGCATGTGTAGCAACAGATTAATGCAAATCTGTTACAAGAAACCAACCCAAATCTCCAGTTCTGAGAGTGAGTGGGAAGGTCTCATTATAAGGACTCAATTTTCAAATCCTACGTTCACGGCGTTCCCCAGTAACCTCTGTAATACCATTTCTATTGCTACATATAGTTTCTGGAAAATAGTTCTTTAGCAACAGTGCAATGTTTGCATATGCTAATATTGTACACAAATATAAGAAATGTATAGCCAGTTATAATGACACAGCATACAGCCATAAAATTTTCAATTTGACTTTGCAAATCACAACTACTTCAAAAGCTGGGGCATTTTTTTAGTTTTGAAGGTAGACGTAACATTTACATGGCTTTGCAATATGCTAATGTACTCATGGGACAATTGAGGTGTTAAACTGTCCCTAAAAGCCAGGGGTAACTTGAGCGATTTCAGTAAAAATGACTAGCAAGATTGATGCTAAGGAGAACTCAGATCCTCAGGTCAAAGGCTTTAAGAGGTGTTGATTAAATATTGTTTTAATTTTCTTCTGTGTCTATTGTTTTACTGCTATTGGCTTTATTTAATTATCTAGTTGTATTGTAGAGGGAATAGCTATAGACCATATAGCTGATCTATATATGATACTTAGGTTTCAGGGGTTTTCCAATTTAAATTTTGTAAACTACACAGACTATGTTGAGCGGACAATAGCAACTCACAAGGTTATGAGACTGTTCCATATTTCAGAAAGTTATGAGAAGGCATAACTTTGATACACAGTTGAGAAAGAACATCCATCCTGAATGGGAGAGGCAACTGCACTGAGACATTCTACATAGAATCCTTATTTTATAGCAGAGCTTTCCAAACTTTTCATGTTGGTGACACACTTTTTAGACAAGCATCATTTCGCGACACATGCTTACAGCAGGGCACAAGGCAGGCACTAGGACCTGTGCAGAATCCTGGCAGGGCAGGTTTGGAGGCAGCAAGGCACAAGGCAGGCACTAGGACCTGCATGGAATCACAGCAGGTTTGGAGGCAGCAAGGCACAAGGCAGGCACTAGGACCTGCATGGAATCACAGCAGGTTTGGAGGCAGCAAGGCACAAGGCAGGCACTAGGACCTGCATGGAATCCTGGCAGGGCGGGTTTGGAGTCAGCCAGGCACAAGGCAGGCACTAGGACCTGCACGGAATCACAGCAGGTTTGGAGGTAGCAAGGCACAAGGAAGGCACTAGGACCTGCATGGAATCACAGCAGGTTTGGAGGCAGCAAGGCACAAGGCAGGCACTAGGACCTGCATGGAATCCTGGCAGGGCAGGTTTGGAGTCAGCCAGGCACAAGGCAGGCACTAGGACCTGCATGGAATCACAGCAGGTTTGGAGGCAGCAAGGCACAAGGCAGGCACTAGGACCTGCATGGAATCACAGCAGGTTTGGAGGCAGCAAGGCACAAGGCAGGCACTAGGACCTGCATGGAATCACAGCAGGTTTGGAGGCAGCAAGGCACAAGGCAGGCACTAGGACCTGCATGGAATCACAGCAGGTTTGGAGGCAGCAAGGCACAAGGCAGGCACTAGGACCTGCATGGAATCCTGGCAGGGCGGGTTTGGAGTCAGCCAGGCACAAGGCAGGCACTAGGACCTGCACGGAATCACAGCAGGTTTGGAGGTAGCAAGGCACAAGGAAGGCACTAGGACCTGCATGGAATCACAGCAGGTTTGGAGGCAGCAAGGCACAAGGCAGGCACTAGGACCTGCATGGAATCCTGGCAGGGCGGGTTTGGAGTCAGCCAGGCACAAGGCAGGCACTAGGACCTGCATGGAATCACAGCAGGTTTGGAGGCAGCAAGGCACAAGGCAGGCACTAGGACCTGCATGGAATCACAGCAGGTTTGGAGGCAGCAAGGCACAAGGCAGGCACTAGGACCTGCATGGAATCCTGGCAGGGCAGGTTTGGAGGCAGCAAGGCTCAAGGCAGGCACTAAGACCTGTGCGGAATCCTGGCAGGGCAGGTTTGGAGGCAGCAAGGCACAAGGCAGGCACTAGGACCTGGGTGGAATCCTGGCAGGGCGGGTTTGGAGGCAGCAAGGCACAAGGCAGGCACTAGGACCTGCATGGAATCACAGCAGGTTTGGAGGCAGCAAGGCACAAGGCAGGCACTAGGACCTGCATGGAATCCTGGCAGGGCGGGTTTGGAGGCAGCAAGGCACAAGGCAGGCACTAGGACCTGCATGGAATCACAGCAGGTTTGGAGGCAGCAAGGCACAAGGCAGGCACTAGGACCTGCATGGAATCCTGGCAGGGCAGGTTTGGAGGCAGCAAGGCTCAAGGCAGGCACTAAGACCTGTGCGGAATCCTGGCAGGGCAGGTTTGGAGGCAGCAAGGCACAAGGCAGGCACTAGGACCTGGGTGGAATCCTGGCAGGGCGGGTTTGGAGGCAGCAAGGCACAAGGCAGGCACTAGGACCTGCATGGAATCACAGCAGGTTTGGAGGCAGCAAGGCACAAGGCAGGCACTAGGACCTGCATGGAATCCTGGCAGGGCGGGTTTGGAGGCAGCAAGGCACAAGGCAGGCACTAGGACCTGCATGGAATCCTGGCAGGGCTCGGAGGCAGCAGCAGCCATGACACACCCAGACACTGCAGCCAACACACTAACGTGTCCAGACACACAGTTTGGAAAGCTCTGTTTTATAGCAACTTAAGAGCTGCACAGATGCAGCTACGCAAATGAAGTAGGCTTATCCACTGTTCAGATACTACTCTCTTCTTGCCTTTGATCTTCCATGAACAATATACATAGGTCTGACCTATTTCCTCAGTATCATCAAAGCATTAAAAAACAAACGAATGAATATTTCTTTTCCTGCATTCGCATGCTGTTTGTTTGGAGCTTGTTCATTGCATATTCATGCATTCTTTAAAAAAAAAAACCCGACATACTTTAATGCATTTATATTGTGTCTTTTTATGTAATGTCATTCAGGAAGGTATGCATTGAGACATTATTTAGCTTCAGTAAGAGGGCTGCACTGATAAATTCCACCTTCTATTTTCCATCAGTTCATACTGTTTTCTGGACATGTTATGATCATTGTTCTGTTCAATGATTGCTGTTTTAAATAAAGTTGGTCATAAATTTTATATATGGTTTTACTATTTTATTGCTGTACCATTCGAGATAGGCAAGGTACATGTTTTCAGATAAATGTGATCTGAGTTTGTGTGGAAAATTTATCATCGTGAAGTATCTAACCATTGGACTCCCTGTATTGTTTATTGGCTGTGTGGCTTTTCTGCTTTGTTTAAGCTTTTCAGTACATTCCATAAGAAAAAGTTTAGTTTGGGTTTTGCTAGTAGTGCTTGCCTCAAACTCTTTTTACATTTAGCATATTGCAGAAGGAGAGATTCCCCACAATTCCTTCCTTTCCAAATGGAAGGATATTTTTTTCCCTTTGGAAAACTCGAGGCAGTTCTCAGAATGGAGAAACAAGAAGCTTGTTGTTCTCAGAATGAAGAAACAAGAGTACCAAGGCTAAGGAACAACTTTGTTGATTATGGCTGGGGGAGAGATTGATACATCCAGCTTCTCTTTTATACTGTCTATTTTATTTACTCATTTATTCATTCAATTTATATGGCCACCCATTTCAAACAAGTGATTCTGGGCAGCTGACAACAATTTAAAAAACTCAGCAAAAAATGTGTCCGCTCTTTCAAACTTTGTTATTTTAAAAAAAGGCTGATTTTAAATTCAGCTATGTTTGGCAGGTAAGAGAATAATACACTTTTCTTTAATGACCCACAGTGTGCCATTCTCTCAGTAGAAGACATCTGTTTTTTTAATCTTCAGCTATGCAGGAAATTATATTATTTAATTATGAATTGCTTTCTCATGAAGGAAATTAAGGCTTTAAAATATTAGAAGCAACAACAACCTCATCAGCTACTACTACATCTTCTTATTTTGTAAAAGGAGTCTGTAATTCTGAATTTTTGAATTCCGGTTTTTAATGTCTCCTAACTGCTATTTGTTTATTACATTTATTAGCTGCCCAACTCCATCCTGACTCTGTGTGGCATACAGCATAAAGTAATAAGATATAACCAAACAGGAACAAACATCTGGAAAGAAAACACTGACTCTAGCAGATCATACTTCCCACAAGTGATCTATCTACCACTCTGGCCAAAGGCCTGGGGTAGAGTCACGTTTTAACAGCAAATTTGAGTCGGATCCTGATGGGGGCCATACATACATACATACGAAAATAAATATAAATATAAATATATATATATATATATATATATATATATATATATATATATTATATATATTATATATATATTATATATATATTATATATATATTATATATGATATATGATATATGATATATGATATATATATATATATATATATATATATATATATGATATATAGTATCTCCTGGAAATACCCTGGAGAAGATGCTGATGCTAGGGAAAGTAGAAGCCAAAAGGAAGAGGGGCTGATGAAGGGCAAGATGGATGGATGATATTCTGGAGGGGACGGACTCGACCGTGGGGGAGCTGGGGGTGGCGACGGCCAACAGGAAGCTCTGGCGTGGGCTGGTCCATGAAGTCACGAAGAGTCGGAAGCGACTGAACGAATAAACAACAATAATTATATATATAATTATATTATATATATATAATTAAATATAAAAATATGATATATTATATAATATATAATATATACAGTATATTATAGTATATAATAGTATATACTATTCTAGGCGCAAAGATTACTGCAGACGCTGACTGCAGCCAGGAAATCAGAAGACGTTTTCTTCTTGGGAGGAGAGCAATGACAAATCTTGATAAAATAGTTAAGAGCAGAGACATCACACTGACAACAAAGGTCCGCATAGTTAAAGCAATGGTATTCCCCGTAGTAACCTATGGCTGCGAGAGCTGGACCATAAGGAAGGCTGAGCGAAGGAAGATAGATGCTTTTGAACTGTGGTGTTGGAGGAAAATTCTGAGAGTGCCTTGGACTGCAAGAAGATCAAACCAGTCCATACTCCAGGAAATCAAGCCAGACTGCTCACTTGAGGGAATGATATTAAAGGCAAAACTGAAGTCCTTTGGCCACATCATGAGAAGACAGGATACCCTGGAGAAGATGCTGATGCTAGGGAAAGTGGAAGGCAAAAGGAAGAGGGGCCGACCAAAGGCAAGATGGATGAATGATATTCTGGAGGGGACGGACTCGACCGTGGGAGAGCTGGGGGTGGCGACGGCCGACAGGAAGCTCTGGCGTGGGCTGGTCCATGAAGTCACGAAGAGTCGGAAGCGACTGAATGAATAAACAACAACAATTATATATATAATTATATTGTATATATATATAATTAAATATAAAAATATGATATATAATATATAATATATACAGTATATTATAGTATATAATAGTATATACTATTCTAGGCGCAAAGATTACTGCAGATGCTGACTGCGGCCAGGAAATCAGAAGACGTTTTCTTCTTGGGAGGAGAGCAATGACAAATCTTGATAAAATAGTTAAGAGCAGAGACATCACACTGACAACAAAGGTCCGCATAGTCAAAGCAATGGTATTCCCCGTAGTAACCTATGGCTGGGAGAGCTGGACCATAAGGAAGGCTGAGCGAAGGAAGAGAGATGCTTTTGAACTGTGGTGTTGGAGGAAAATTCTGAGAGTGCCTTGGACTGCAAGATCAAACCAGTCCATACTCCAGGAAATCAAGCCAGACTGCTCACTTGAGGGAATGATATTAAAGGCAAAACTGAAGTACTTTGGCCACATAATGAGAAGACAGGATACCCTGGAGATACCCAAGGAACCCTTCTCAATGTGAAAAATCAATGGAAAACCCATTAATAAATGGGTTCATGTAATACATTTTATTTGAACAAAATGTTTCAGTTAAAGTTGCAGTAATAAACGGAAACTGTCACGTAGAATCCCTGAATGATAATTTTATTAAAGATTTTAAGAAAAAGGATAAAATTTAATACAAACTAGTAAAGAGTAAGAAAAAGAAAAGAATAAAAAAGAAATCAAAGAAAGAGCTAAAATTGCAAGAAAGGAAGGAAAAAAGGAAAAAAGTAGAAAAGAAGGGAAAAAGATGCAAAGAAGTAGCTTCTGATCTTCTTTATAGCAGTTATAAGTACAATTATAAATGTACCTCTTGCTCTATAGGTACAACGCAACTCTCTTTTTTCTATAATCTATTCTGTCTAATCATCAAAACCATAAATCATCAGTTCATTTTTTTCTGTTTCACAGAAAAAGTCCAGAAGGGGTTTCCAATTAGCAATAAATGTAGATAATTGTCTTTTCTCTGATCAAAGAAGTCAGTTTAACCATCTCAGCAAGTTCCAGAATCCCTGGATGATTCTCACGGAACCCTGGGGTTCCAGGAAACAGTTTGAATACCGCAGTTCTAGACCATTGATACTATAGAATGATTCACAAGGATCTATAACTCAGAGGTGGGAATGTGCAGAATCCCATTTTCAATCCATGGAATGCCTAGTTCAAAAGACCCAAAGTAACAAGAAAACTTGGAAGGATACTTTTAGATTTTCCCCAAAATGGTTTCTCTCTCAACACAATGATCTTTGAAATTACTTTTCCAAAGCTAGCACCGTTGAGTTCTTCAGCATTCGCATGAAAAGAAATGTTAGAAAATCTAGATTGTTCTTAGCTGAAGGAGTGTTATTTTCTTCACACTCCTGAGGCTCTTTAGAAAAGGGCTGCAGAAGAATTTGGTCAGGGAAAATCTGTAAAGTGTGTGGAAGTATGTTTTAGTAGCTCCCGGATACATCTTCTGATGCTCTCCTGCAGTACCTATTTTCCACCTATACATCACTCTCCCCTCCCTGGTTTCCTGGTGGTTTCTGATTGTTCCCACCTTATCAAGCAGAAGCAATCCTTTGCCATTCTCTTTCTTTGTATATACAGTATATAAACTTTTGATCAGATGGGTGTGTTGGGCAGTGGAGTGCCATGTTACCAAAGATTCACCTTTTATTCCCCTAGAATGCTTCTAGACACAGAGAGAGACCAGATCTAGAGGCACTCTGAGAAAATACAGGTAGTAGGTAGGTCTGGAGACTCAGCTACTTGACTATTTTTTTCTTCACGACAAGCATCCATCCCAGGTTTTGATACCACCTCCGTTTCTTACCTTGACGCATGATCTGCCATCTCCACCTTCTCCGATGCCTAGCTTCTAGGCTGAGGGTCCTCAATTGTATCCTCAAGACAGACCCTCACAGATTTGGCAGTGGGAGAGAAGTACTCCCTGAACTGGCTTTTATTCTTCTGAAGGTCCCTCTTGCCCATTGTTCTTGGACACCTCCCGAAAGTGGTACAGCGCCTCCATAATCCATATAAAACAACACAATAGTGAATGAAGGTTCTGGTTTGAGCTAACTTTTTATTTTTTCTAGTTCAGCCCTGTTTTCTTCTTTCCTGGCAGTAATGGTAACAGCAGTAGCTGGAGCAGTCTTGGTTTAGAAGGAGATTTGTATGAGGAGAATTTATCCTTTCCAACATCAGACAGGTTGGTCAAACCAAGACTTAACAACAGGATGGTCCCTTATATTTTAATGCATGAACGTAATTACTTTTCAATAAAAACAATCTGGTGCATTTGAAGTGTGATTCACTATATACATGCTTTTCACTTAATTGTGCTGTTCCTTAACCAATCCATACAGAATGGGTTCATTTGACTGTGCTACAGTGTGAATGCCTTTGCCGAAAGAAGAACAAAAATCCAATCTCCTTTTTTTGCATGTCCTGCTTGCTGTTCTTGCCCCTGCCCATTATTTCTTCCTAAGAATAAGAGCTTGCTTCCTACAATATTTCTGATTTTTACTGAAGCGCGATGTTATCTTTTTCTTCCCCCTCTGCTGTCAAGTAGAAATGTTTTGTAGATGTTAATGTCCAATGGAATGTTGAAACAACATTTTCTTCTTAAAGTCATTTAATATTTGTTTTAAAAAAGGTGGACTTAATTTAATTATTTTACCCGGGAAATTTGCAAGCAATGGAGTAGGAAATGGTGTGAGAAGCAATGCTTTCTTTTTCACAGTGATTCCTTAAAGCCTTTGTCAGTTCATACTGTTTCTCCTTGATTGTTCATCCCTGCTTGTTCATCACAGAACACATTAATGTTATCAGCCATTCTAATTGTGTTCCCTTCTTTTTTCTAGTGATGGCATGGAAGATAAGGAGGAAGAGCTTAAAGCATCAATTGAAGGTAAGGTTGAAGAGGAGTTGTGGATTATATTGGAATTGATACAAGTCACATCTGCCCAGGGGTGCTTCTGCACAAATAGCTTTTGTAGACTGTGCATCTCTTCACCTTTTCTCACTTAGCAGCATTTCTGTGATAAAGAAAATGGCAGAGGTGTAAAGTGTAAGAAGGTTACAAACGGGAAACAACATTGTAATGGGATTGTGTGAGTGCATGATAAAAGTCTTGACTGGAAGCTACCCCTGTGCCAGTTTTTAGAAGTCCTGGGTGAGAACAGCGCTCGGAATCTGTTTGAAAAGGATCTGCATGTGTTATGTAATATTCTCAGCTACGATTGACCACAAACGGGGGTTGTGATTTTGATTCAGATTTCATAAATGAATATAAAAGGTCTAGCTCCATCTTATGGACGTTAGTAGGCACTTTTTTACAGAACAATAATTTCTGGTGAAATGGAGAGTCACCAAAGCCTGCAATTAAACCTTTTCCTAACTGATGGAAAATAAGACAGTTCCCTTAATTTTCTACATAATAAGGAGAGTTTAACAGCTAGGTAATGGATTACTTTGAAAACCCAGCCACTTTTAGAATCCTTTTCTCCCCCATTCTTCATTTTTCCAGCAAAGTGATAATCCCAAAGTTTAACCTGCATGTTTTTTGATAGAAGAAAAATCTGTCTTGTGAACCGTCACAGAAAAAAGGCTTTAAGCATTAGGCTGGCTGGCACGCAAGCCGGGTAAAACAGGGCATTGTCTCATTGTCTTCCTCAAAGGAGCTTTCCTTTCTCAAATAAGATGAATTGCTGCTTCTGGATCAAAGTCAAACTTGATTGTGGGTATGTTTTTCAACCAAATGGAAGAATATCAGTCCTTGATATAAGCAGAGCAGCTGGCCTGAAACCCCGCCTGTTCCTCCGCAAGGAGATCCCAGCCAGTCCAGGAGCTCCAATGAAGGTGTCTAGCATAGGTAAAAGGTAAAGGTTCCCCCTGCACATTTGTGCAGTCGTGTCTGACTCTAGGGGCCGGTGCTCATCACCGTTTCTTAGCCGAAGAGCCAGCGCTGTCCGAAGACGCTTCCATGGTCATGTGGCCGCATGACGCGCTCGGAACGCTGTTACCTTCCCACCGAGGTGGTACCTATTCATCTACTTGCAAAATTGGGGTATCCTGTAAGGGAGATTTATATATCTGATTTATGACCCTGTGTATTATCACATATGTATTTTATTATTGTATTTTATTTTTGTATTGTATTGTACTGTATTGTATTGTATTGATAAGGTCACAGGACTAATCAATTAATAAACTACTACTACATCTACTTGCATTTGCATGCTTTCGAATTGCTAGGTTGGCAAGAGCTGGGGCGAGTGCGGGAGCTCACTCCGTCACGCGGGGCTAGGGATTCGAACCTCCGAACTTGCGACCTTCCGATCGACAAGCCTGGCATCTTACCCGCTGAGCCACCACGCCCCACTAGCATAGAACTTACTAATTATGCTAAGCAGGGTCAGTCGGCAGTAATTGGCTGGATCATCTTTTTTTCTATTCTTCCAGAGAGGAATAATTGTGGTTGTGCCCCAATCTCTAGGGTTGGAGAGAGTATTATCGTTGTAAGTGAAAAGTGAAACCAACACACGAGCCCATCACTCAGAATGGGTTCCTATCAATTCAGAGGGAATTGAATCCAGACCTGGGGCTTTTCCAGATTTTAATTGCCTAATTCAGTACTTCAGTAGCTGAAACTGGAGGCCACTCCAGCAGAGTCTCTTTCCTGAAAACGTCAACATCTTGTGAATTCTCCGCTCCATATAAAGATTGAAATTGAGCTTCCCGGATTGTGGCTGGGATATATGTAGAGAGTGAGGAGGATGACCTTGGTGGAGATAGGTCAGATCCATTATCAAGCGGAAGAACATGGCTTAAGTCCAAAAGAAGCAGAAAGAATGTGAAAATAACTCAGGCAGACACCTCCCTAATTAAAGAAGTAAAGCACAATCAATCTTGCAAGATTCTGTTACTATAGCCAATCTTAATAACAATAGTTGTAGCTATGGAGTTGATTTCTTGGTCTGGTCTACATAATGGGGCTGACAGTGTAACACTCCAGGGGAGAGGAGTGAGCTTTCAGTCCTCCCACAACTAAATGCCAAAACTTCAGGGAGTTTTTGGCACAGGCAGCTGTGAACAGCTGGGCCCAAGTTTCATGCACCACCACTCTCTTTTTAGTAGCCTTTTATAATGCTTCTTCTGAAGGAGATCCCTTGAATAGAGAGTATAGAAGTGATCTTGTCTATAGTCCTTAAAGACAGCCACTAGCTCTTTTTTTGCTTTCTGGTAGTCCTCATCAAACCAGAGCTTTGTCATGTGGTGATTTTGAGATTGAGGTTGGCCTCTACTGAAGGCCTAAAATCTGTTTGCAGGACTGGATCACAAACTGGTAGTGCTTAAATGTAGTTTCATCACGTAGAGATGTATAGTATCTGGTTTAAATGAGTGGAGTTCAAAAGATCTTCTAAGTATCTGCTTACTTCAGTTGACCATCTTATGCAGCCCGAACATAGAACTGCGCTGTATACATAAGGCAAGGGGTATCTACCAGCTCCATTTTGTTATCTAAATGAAGCGGCAAAGTCAGAGGTAGATGATCTCTATCTGGAACACTGACCTCTATAAAATCTTTTAGAGAATTTAAAAGTCCTCAAGAGAGGGCTATGTAATCTACTGTGCTTATTTTTGAGCCTGAGCAAAGGCTGAGTTCCCCCGTCTATCTCCAGGGGCTGCTCCATTTTAAGATGTGAAAATCCAATTGATTGATGCATTGTATCAAGCCAAGCCCTGCAAAATTACATTTTCCATCTTTAGATTGGTGCTGGTCCAATGGTGATGGTGGGTGACTTTCTGGAAGGGTAGTTATAGTACTTTAAATATTAAATATGGTATCAGAAATATGTAAACTTCAGTTAAGTACTGCAAATGCTTCTATAGGAAAGTGGTTTGTCTGAAGTCAAACAAGGTCTTGAGGTCTTTCCAGCTCAAGGTTTGGATTTGCTGCAGCTGTTGACAGAAAATGCAGCTCTCCCAAGATTGAAGAGGACACTCCACCATTCTTGGGATGGTGTTTCCACCTGGAATGTTCAGACCTTTTTAAAGCGATTTTGTGACACAGAGACCAAGTTGTACCTTTTATCGCAAATAGAGGCTCATACATACTACACATTTGTTTGAAAATATTGTCACACTGACAGTTGTATTTGTGAACCCCTGGTTTTTTTTCAAAGCTGGATCAAACATCTTTGCTCAGTTCTTTATCGCTATCTTCAATTTCCTTAGTTATTACAGTTGATTGTGTCTATGAAGTTAGGATTTTGTACCCAATATGTATCACTTTGCTTTTACTTAAAATTGAACTACACTTGCCAGCTTGGAAAGATCTTTTTCGAGCTTCTCAATTTATTCTCATTTTTACCCCTTTGTATAATTTGATGTAATTAGCAAATGTGCCTAACCTCATTGCTCAACAGCATTTCATACCATACATTAGCAACAGTTGCTCTATTTGCAAAATGATTTACATAAGTAGTTGACTTGGCTAATCAATTGGCTTTTCATTTTCATTTGCTTGTCATAGAGTTGAGAACACCGCCAAAAGCCTTGGTAATCGTAAACGTTGATGTCGGACCATGCATGGTGGATTCCCAGCTGAGAATGACGCTGCAGTGGCTTAGTGCTTCTGAAGCAGATGTGACTCAGCTTCGCTTTCATGATGACGCTCCAGTAGAGTTTGTTCTTGTGAGTAACAAAAATGTAGACACAGTAGAAATTGTAATGGCAGTAATGCGCTTGGACTTATTATAGTGGTTTTCAAACTTGAAATACCCGAGGAACCCTTCTCGGTGTGAAAAATCAGTGTGGAACCCATTAATAAATGTCATTTCCATCAATCTCACATCTGCCGTTGCTCCAGAATCATCTAAGCAGGGGTAGACCCTATAATTGTAAACCATATCACAATTTTTATTGAAATACAGTTAAAACATGTTTATTTCGAAATATCGCTCCCTCCCCACAGTGACTTTGTATCTTCTCTTCATTTCTTCCCCCTCCTTTTCATTCTCACTTACTGGATTCATAGTGGTCAGATAACAGACAGAAAGACAATTAAGTTGTGCAAGCCTCATTTTTCCAAACAATTTTATACCACGTTGAGCTTGCTTGTTTTCCTTCCTCCTCTGCCATGTGTAAGAGGGGAGGACAATGCTTCTGCGCAGATGATTATTAGAAGAACCTCAGTTTTAGGTAAGCCATCTGTCTGTCTCCGTTATGTCCAAATAAGGGGAATTGTGGCTTTCTAATTGTGGTTAGTCAAAATAGACCTATGTTTGAACATAACAGAGAACTATAGTCATTTCCAAACCAAAAGTGGAAGCTTCCAATTTCCCAGCACATGAAGGGGGGAAATGCAAGACAGGCTCATTTTTCTAACAACAAATTATTTAACAACAGAGTTGGGTTGTCTCTTTGCTTTTCTGAATTTAATGTTAATTGTTACTTTGCTGCTGTTTGTTAAGAAATTTGGGGTATGTGTTTGTGTGTGTGTGTGTGTGTGTGTGTGTGTGTGTGTGTATGTATGTATGTATGTATGTGTATGTGTATGTGTATATATATATATATATATATATATATATATATATATACACACATACACACACACACACACACACACACACAAACACATATACACATATATATACATACATACATACATATACAGTATACTGTTATATTTCTGAGTTTGCTAGCCTGATCCAGGATAACGATGCCTTATCTAGTGATATAACTAAAATGCCTATACATTTTTGCTAAATGAAATAAAAATTTGGGGTAATATTCCCCACAGTATCATTTTTTAATTTTCATAAACTTGAATGAGGAGCCTGATAAAAGATGTACAGCATCATGCAAAGGTTTCAGGACAAATTGTGTGTTTTATTGAATCCCTAAGTGGACAGTCAGCCAAGAAAACACACAAATGGATCATCAAACAAATCAATCCAGAGTTCTCACTCAAGGCACAAATGACCAGACTCAAATTATCCTACTTGAACACATTATGTGAAGTCCCAGCTCTCTGGAGAAGGCTCTAATGTGGGAAAGGTGGAAGGAAAGAGAAGAAGAGGACCACCAGCAGCAAGGCAGATGGACTCAGTTACAGTGGCGATGAGTGCACCGTTGGAAGACCTGAAAGACCAGGTTAGGGATGGATCATCATGGAGAAAATCTATCTATGTGCTCACTAAGAGTCAACACTGACTTGATGGCACATAATTAATCAGTCAATCAAGTGAACAGCAGTTGACACAATCTCCATGTGGTAGAAAGTTAACAAATGTGATTGCTTATTTACTATTTATGTGCACGTCTTTAAAGGTTAAAAATAGAACAGTGAATGTGGCAGGTGCAAAAGTTTGGACCCCTTTTCATTCACTAATTTGGAACATCTCCTTTGGCAGAAATAGCAGATTCTAAATGTTCCCCTAGCCAGCTTCTCATCTTGCATTTGGAATTTCCCCCCCTTTTTCCTTGCAAAACTCTTCTGGCTCAGAAATATTCTTACTGCATGTTTAAGATTTCCCCACAGATTTCCAGTAATATTCATCTCTGGGGCCTGTGAAAGCAGTTCCAAAGTCTTCATCTGCCTTTCCTTTGTAAGTCCTTTGTGGTTCATTTTGAAGTACTCTTTGGATTGTTGCCTTTATAGGCCCCAGATTTGAATAATGCTGAAAATCTGTGGTAACATCTCAAGCATGGAGGACATGCAAGGAGAGCTATGAATATTTCTGAGATGGAAGAGTTCTGCAAGGAAGAGTGGGAAAAAAATCCCAAAAGGAGGAAGAGAAAGCTTCTTAGCTGAATACAAGAAATGTTTGGAAGCTGTTACATCTGCTAAAGGGGTGTTACAAAGAACTGACTGAAAAGGTGCCTGAACGTCTTGAGCTTCTTATTCTGAACCTGTAAAAGATTGGTAAACAACATAAATAGTAAGTATGCAGTCAAAGTTGTAGAAGGATGTAATGTTTAACTTTGTTCCAGGTAGAGGTTGCATCATTTTCTGTTCACCTAGGGCAGAGCTTTCCAAACTTTTCATGTTGGTGACACACTTTTTAGACATGCATCATTTCGCGACACACTCTAACAGCAGGGCATCATTTCGCGACACACCCTTACAGCAGGGCACAAGGCAGGCACTAGGACCTGCATGGAATCACAGCAGGTTTGGAGGCAGCAAGGCACAAGGCAGGCACTAGGACCTGCACGGAATCCTGGCAGGGCAGGTTTGGAGGCAGCAAGGCACAAGGCAGGCACTAGGACCTGCGTGGAATCCTGGCAGGGCAGGTTTGGAGGCAGTAAGGCACAAGGCAGACACTAGGACCTGCGTGGAATCCTGGCAGGGCAGGTTTGGAGGCAGTAAGGCACAAGGCAGGCACTAGGACCTGCGTGGAATCCTGCCAGGGCTCAGAGGCGGCAGCAGCCGCGACACACCCAGACACTGCAGCCGACACACTAATGTGTCCCGACACACAGTTTGGAAAGCTCTGACCTAGGGATTCATTAAAAAACGCAATTTGATTAGAGGTGCCTAAACTTTGCATGCATCTGTATGTTCACCTAAATTAGCTGAATATTACTTGACAATAAAAATCACCTTTCCTCTTTCTCTGGAAAACAGTTAATCCACTCGGCTATAAACAATATTTTTAGTAGAAATGTAATTCAGGCCCTCTTGGAGATCAGTAGTGAATTGGATGTGTATTTGGAAGCAACCACCAATGAAAGAAGTGAGCAGCTTCAGGAAGGGGAAGAACTCATCATCTTCCTTAGCATATATTTCTACTTCTGCCTAAAGCATCTGATATATGTACACTTGCTTATCTAGACTCCTTAAGCTTTCATTTGCAAGAAGCCTCTTACCGAAGCAGACATTACTCTCGCTTTCATAAAAGCAAGCAAAATGTTATATTCAGAAGTGAATTAAACAAATTATATTCAGCAGCACTTAGCTTTGTCTCCAGACAGTGAGAGCTGTTAAAATTCAGGGATTCTGGAAACTTGCAGGCTCATATTTTGGAATTTAAATATTTTCCATTTCATTTAATTTACAGGCGTGGCCAGGGATATATAAAAAGGGCTTTATACAGTATACAACGGCCCGACATCTGTACATTGACTTCCAAACTGAAAAGCACTTCACCTTTTATGAAAGGGAATGATGCTAGACGCCTACAAGTTGTGTGCTCAGCAGCTTCTTTAAGAAACTGTGATGACATCAAAATTATGTGTATGATGCCATCACACAAATGGTGGTTATAAACTTGCATCACAACATCTGACACAAATATATAATGCTAGAGAATTCCTGGAAGCTTGGCACACAGACAAAGCAGCCATCAACAGACACATAGAGGTAAACAACATTTACGTACCATTCATAAGAGACCATAGAAAAGCCAAAGACCAGAACACCTCCTTGCCAGCAATCAACAACCAGATAGGCAAAGATTAACAGCAAGATTAGCACCAGAGGAGCAATCAAACAACATTATAGACCCGAATCAAGGAACTCTTAACTCAGTCAATCAACCAGGCAGCAAACAACAACCTAATCAAGGAACTACCAAGGAGAGTACAACACCCCCACCAACACAGGCAGGACAAGCCAGGGTATATAAACAGAGAGCAAGTCCCACTCCCTTTTTGCACTGAAGATGTTGCCTAGCCTGGCAATGAAACGTCTGCAAGAAAACAACCAGGCTCAGAGAGCACCAAGGACTCCACAAATATATAATCATTTGTATGATTCCATCATGCATATGACATCATTTGCCCTCCTTTCCCCCCCCCCAGTAGATACCCATCTATAAGCTGAACACATCCAATTTTCTGTTTTGTTTTGTTTTTTAGGAAAAGAGTAAGCTGTAAACATTTTAAAAAACACAAATATCGATGAGCTGTGAATGAATTACAAATGAATACCATCTGGATGGAGCTTGCTTGCTCCATTCAGACAATTTGCCAGTTTCCATATCTGCTAAAGAACCCTCAGATAGGCAGTGTTGGAAGGATAAAAGACGGCTTGACTTTGAATCCTCAGTCAACTTTAATCTGAATTACAGGAATTGTATGCTTATTTTTGTAGCCAAAAATAATATGCTTATTTTGGTAGCCAAAAATAGGCATACGAAAATACAATATAATTTCAAAAATAATTTCAAAGCAAATATGGCATGAGGGAGAATAAGGCATCAGCCAAAGTTTCTGTTTCTGCCTTAACAGTTCCAAAATCCAGAGAGAAAACCCTTTCATATTTTATAACCGAATTTGACAGTTTGAATGACAGCAGTAGAACTGTAGCTCACATTTATTTATTTACTGTACATCATAGCCACATTTCAGAAATGCAGTCTTCCCATGGCACTTTATAGTCTAAGCATAAAATTCCGTATCGGTCAGAAAGGTTTAAAATAACATAAATAACTTTTACAAATTGAAAATGCATAAGCTACAGCAAAAATGAGAAGAAATCTGAAATCCTACAGCTGGCGGGGGGCGGGGGGGAATGAAAAGCACAGGATGGAAGTGGCTTGGCTCAGCTCAGTAGTACATGTGAAAAGGATATACTGTAAGTTTTCTGGTAGATCACAAGTTGAACATGAGCCAACGGTGTGATACAGTTGCTTAAAAGGCCAATGCTACTTTGGGATGTATTAAGAGGAACATGCAGCTAATAGCACAACAAGTACTCATCCTACTCTACTCTGCATCAGAGAGGTCCCACTTTGAATACCGTGTCCAGTTTGGGGCCCCACAGTCTAAAACGGCCGTTGACAAAATGGAGTGAGTCACCATTGGGGCCACCAAAATGGTGAAGGGACTGGAAATCAAGTCCTGTGAGGTTAAAGGCACTGCATATGTTTAGCCTGCAGAAGACAGAGCTGAGGGGAGATGTGATAGTAGTCTTCAGATGCCTAAAACAGTCTTTTTCAACCTTTTGACCCTGGAAGAACCCTTGAAATATTTTTCAGGCCTCGGGGAACTCCTGCACATTCAGGCTCAAATATAGGCCAGAAGGTACAAAATTATTATATGCGTTTCATGGGTAGGCCTGTATCTATGCATTAACAGTATTCTTAAACTAAAAATAAAGAATGAAACTTACCTCTTTAATGTGAAGTTGCCCGAATTTGAAATAATTTTTTAAATAAATCGTGATCTCCCAGGGAACCCCTACTGATCTCTCACGGAACCCTGGTTGAGAAACCCTGCTCTAAACTGATGTTTAGCCTGCAGAAGAAAGGGCTGAGGGGAGATGTGATAGCTGTCTTCAAATGCCTAAAGCAGAGCTTTCCAAACTTTTCATGTTGGTGACACACTTTTTAGACATGCATCATTTCGTGACACACTCTTACAGCAGAGCACAAGGCAGACACTAGGACCTGCGTGGAAGCCAGGAGGCAGCAGCAGCCGCGACACACCCAGACACTGCAGCCGACACACTAACGTGTCCCGACACACAGTTTGGAAAGCTCTGGCCTAAAGGGTTGTCACGTAGAGGAGGAAGAGGACTTGTTCTCTGAAGCTCTGGAGGGCAGAACCAATGGGTTGAAACTGCAGGGAAGTACATTCCAATCAATTATTTATAGGGTTTTCCTGACAGAAAGAGCTGTCAACCAATGGAACAGGAGTGGTTTCTTCCCCTTCACTTGAGGTCTTCCAACAGAGGCTGGATAGTCATCCACCTGAAATGTAGATCGCTGATTAGGGGTTTGGTTTGGTCCCTTCCTACAAATAAAGCCTTCTTAAAAACAACAGATGGAATTACAGAGTTGGAAAGGGCCATATTAGCCATTGACTTCAGCCCACTGCTCACATTTACCTAGGAGTTAGTTCCATTATTGAACTGTTCTTGCCAAGAGCATGACTTTCCTAATTGTCAACCCGAATCTGCCTTCATGTTACTTAAGCTGCTATTCTATGTCTTACATGCTGGGAGAATGGAGTTGAGACACTCCCTACAGGAATTTGAAAAATGCCATCCTGCTTCAGTCATCTTTCTCAAAGCTACCCAGGTTTTTAAGCCCTTGATCATCCTTGATGCCCCTTTTTATCTATTCCAGTGTGTCTGAATTCTTTTTAGTGTGGTAGCAAAAATAGGATATAGCACTTGAGGAGGAATCTGACTAACACCGGAGAGGAAAATTATTACTTAACAATGGTTTGGAAATTGTACTTCTCTTAATGCAGTTTAAAACTGAACTTGATTTCTTGCAGCCACATCATGCTTCTCACTCAATGCTGCTTGTGATTAACTACATTTCCCAAGAACCTTTTTGCACCTTTTTTACCAAGCCGGATCTCCCCCATCCCATACCTTTGAAATTGATTTCCTTTTCCTAAAGGAAGAACTTTGCATTTGGCTCTGTTAAATTTCATTTTGTTATTTTTACTCCGTTTCTCTAGCACAGAGCTTTCCAAATTGTGTGTCGCGACACATTAGTGTGTCGGCTGCAGTGTCTGGGTGTGTCGCGGCTGCTGCTGCTGCCTCCGACCCCTGCCAGGATTCCAATCAGGTCCTAGTGCCTGCCTTGTGCCTTGCTGCCTCCAAACCTGCTGTGATTCCGTGCAGGTCCTAGTGCCTGCCTTGTGCCTGGCTGCCTCCAAACCTGCTGTGATTCCGCGCAGGTCCTAATGCCTGCCTTGTGCCCTGCTGTAAGAGTGTGTCGCGAAATGATGCATGTCTAAAAAGTGTGTCACCAACATAAAAAGTTTGGAAAGCTCTGATCTAGCATATCAAAATCATTTTGATTTTTGTTTCTGCTTCTGCAGTCATAGCTATCCTGCCCAATTTTGTACAGTTTGCAGATTTGGTAATCTTCACCTCTTTATCCAAGTCATTAACAAAAACATTGAAGAGTATTGATCTTGAGCAAACGCTTAAGTGCAATACTTTAATCCAATTTGATGAGGAATTATTGATGAGCCAATTGGCTGGGTTTGCACAATACTGCTAAACCGTAAATTTCTGCTAACAGAACACAGTTTCTGTGTTCACAGAACCGAGAACTTCTGCATGCCCAAATAAACCATATTGTGGCTTAATACGGTAGTGTGATGAATGAAATGTGGTCCTCACCTCAACTGGATTTCTATTTTCTCAGTGGAAACGTTTCGCTCCTTATCCAAGGAGCTTCTTCAGTCTGAGCAAAGTTGGTAAGGGAATCCTAAATATGTTTCTAGGTAGCTGTGTGACACATATTTAGGATTCCCTTACCAATTTTGCTCAGACTGAAGAAGCTCCTTGGATAAGGAGCGAAATGTTTCCACTGAGAAAATAGAAATCCAGTTGACATGATTCAAGCTACAGACAATTCCACCTGGATGACTGAGAACCTTCATAGACATGTGGTCCTCACACCATGCTGAACCACAGACCATCCAACCTTTTTATCATCTTGTATGAACCCAGCCTTCGATTCAGCCATATAAATTTGGGGAGGCACTTACCTTGGCCAGAACCACCAGAAAACCCTATTACCAGCTTCACAGATCTTAATGGCAGATCTCATGCTCTGAAGCACTTTGGAGATGGAATCTGGAGCATTATGCAGCCCTATTGGTGGTTGTTTGTTTCTTTAGCATAGGGCTTTCCAAAGTGCCGCCACTGGCAACACACCAGTGGCGGCGGCGCGCGTGCGCATGGCGGTGGCGCGGGGGGGCACATGTGCACGGTGGCGGCGCGGGGGCGCACGTGCACGGCGGTGGCGCGGGGGGCGTGCGGCGGCGTGCGTGTGCACGGTGGCGGCGCGGGGTGTGTGCGGCGGTGCGCGCGTGCACGGCGGTGGCGGCAGCGGCAGCAGCCTCCGCTAAAACGTGGAAGCCGTGGATGCGGACGCCGTGCACACGCGCACCGCCGCTTCCGCGTGGTGTGGCGACACAACGCGCTGTGTGTGGCAACACACTTTTGTGTCGCGACACACAGTTTGGAAAGCTGTTTTTTAGCAGTTTCTTTTTCATTTGGAACTTATTTTATTGTATGCCACCCAGAGTCACTTTTTTGTGAGATGGGCAGCCATGTAAATTTGATGGATGGATGGATGGATGGATGGATGGATGGATGGATGGATGGATGCATGCATGCATGCATGCATGGATGCATGGATGCATGGATGCATGGATGCATGGATGCATGCTGCTATATTGCATCTGATTAACAATATTAATACTTACAGTATATTACTCTGTGTTAGGAGAAGTTGAAAAATGCTTCTAACTATCCTGCCTGCCTGTCTACTTACCTACCTACACACCCACACACAATTTATTCTTGGCCATCCAGCACATTTTCCTCTGGATGGAATATGAACATAAAACTATATAGAACTCATTTTGGCATCTGTGTTGAGTCTGAATCTAGAAATGCTCACAAGTCTATAATATAGTGATATGGCTGCTTTTGTCTTTATCATCCTGATGTTCCCCTTAACTTTCATATTTCGGTTTGCCGAATTGCAAATTTTCAGTACCACTTTTCTGACTGGTGAGCAAAGCAGTGCTCATTGGTGAGCATCTCCTGAGGCATTTTTAAAAAAGGTTCTTCACTAATTTCCTTTAGGCAACATGTGATGGCATGGCTAATTTGCCTTTTGCACTAAAAATGGCTTGGTTGATTTGAATGTTCCCTTCAACCTCATTGCATTCTTACTCCTGTTGCTTACATTCTAGCCAACAATTCTTGTAGCATGTTTATTTCTGCTATGTTTTCTGTCACATCCAGTATACTTTATTCTGGTTTCTGTTGCCTTTTCAGTGAGAGCTCTCCCTGAAGCACAGCATAGCTTCCTGTTTTAATGTTCAATGTTTAAGAGATTCATCAGTATCAAGAACACAGAATGGAATACTTTTTATTATTTCTACTTTCATTTGTATAAATAGATATCATATAACAGAACCTGAAGATGATAGATGGTGCCTCATTGGTGATCAAACATGTCTGTCTGTAAAATTCTAGGGCAAAAAAAAATAGTTGAAGGCTTGATGATGGTCAGATGAAGACCCTAATCTGAGATGTTCACGAATCTCTGCTTGGAAAAATCAAGCAGTGTCCTTTGGGGGAGATGGGTGGTGGCGAAATTTGATTGATTGATTGATTGATTGATCGATAAATAAATAAATAAAGCAAGCTATTCAGATATGTGACTTTGAATTCACTTTCATTTTCTCCCTGTTGAGTGGTAAAATGCTTCCTATCTTCCAAAATACGCTTCTGCACTATGATCCTCGCATTGAGTTCATTCTGAAGCAGGTAGTGACCGCACTGTGATCAGAACTCTGTGGTCTTTTCAGAAAAAAACTTCCCTTCCAGGTACTTGCTTGTTTGTACAGATCATATTCCACCCGAAATTATGGACTGCCACATCTAGATATGTATGAACTCACAGTCTGTAATTAAGCAATGTTATTGTCCACCAGGATGGCCTGTTCCAAATGCAACTCATTAGAAGCCATTTTGGCTATCCCTTTACTGTAGGCAGTCTTTATTTAGCAACTTCAAGGATTTCTATAGAATCATGTGCAGCTACTATAGCATTCAGCTTTTTAAAATGTCACATCAAAGTAAAATATCTTGGCTAATTAGTAGGTGAGTCAGAGACCCTGCTGAAACTTTTGTGAAATTGTGAAGCAGTTCTGGGTGATCTTGGGCCAGGCACTTCTCTCAGCCCTAGGAAGAAGAAGGCAATGGCAAGCCACTTCTGAAAAATTCTGCCAAGAAAACGGCAGGGGGCCGTCGCCAGGAGTCAAAATCTGACTTGAAGGCAGAAATTTGAATTGAATTCTGGGCACTATGAAGTCGTCTTGCAGCTGTGAGCTTGGCTGCCTGCATTCTGGATCCATGCCCCTCCTGGCTAGTCAAGACCACCTGGGAGGTGGCAGGTGGTTGGGTCCAAACGGTGATTGAGGGAGGGGGTGGCTCTGCCAGCCTTGAAGGAGGTGGTGTGGCGCCCCCTTCTCAAAAGGCCATCCTTGGATAACTTTGGTCCTTCCCATTCTGGGGAAGGTTGTTGAGAGGATGGTTGACTTTCAGCTGCAGAGGATCCAGGATGAATTGGATTATTTGGACCCTTTTCAGTTTGGGTTCGTGCCGGGGTATAGCACAGAGGCGGCATCAGTCGTGCTTGAGGATGACTGAGGAGAACTCGGAACGGAGGTGGCACAACTGTCCCGGCCCTCCTGGATCTCTTGTTGGCTATCGATACCATTGACCGTGGTATCCTTCTGGACTGGGCAGCAGGGATTGAGAGTGGGAGGCACCGTTTTGCAGTGGTTCCCCTCCTTCCTCCATGGCTGGAATCAGTTTGTGGGGGTGGGTGGGGGGAGAGGTCCAGCCCTAGGCCCCTACAATGTTGGGTGCCTCAGGGCTCAGGTCCTTTTAACATCTACATAAAACCGCAAGTGAGGTTATCCATCGGCACAGGGTGTGGTATCATCAGTTTGCTGATGATACCCGGCTATGCATCTCCACCCCTAGCCGGGCAGGTAGTTGCATATTGGTACTGACCCAGTGCCTGGAGGCTGTGAGGGCCTGGATGGGGAGGAACAGGCTGTGGCTCAACTCTAACAAGATGGAATGGCTTTGGGTTTTTGGGGCCCCCCAGTCCAGTGACATGTTATCTTTGACTCTCAGTGGGGTAGCACTTCCTCTGACAGAGCTGGTGCGCAATTTGGGGGTCCTCCTAGACTCACAACTCCTGCTCAAGGAGTAGATAGCAGTCATGGCTAGGCGGGCCTTTACACAGATACATCGTGTGTGCCAATTGCAACCATTCCTGGACCGGAAGGCCTTGCTCATGGTCACTCGTGCCTTGGTCACTTCCCAGTTGGACTACTGCAACATGCTCTACCTGGGGCTGCCCTTGAAGACTACCCAGAAGTTTCAACTGGTTCAAAATGCAGTAACTTGCACAGTATTGGGCGCCTCTTGGTTTGCCCATGTAACACCATTGCTGTGCGAGCTGCACTGGCTCTTAGTTTCTGGGTGCAATTCAAGGTGCTAGATATCACTTTTAAGGCCCTACCTGGCACAGGACCAGGTTATCTGCGGGACCGCCTCTCCCTGTGGGTATCTACCCATTCCACTAGATCAGATAGAGCGGGCACACTCCAGGTCCCTTCCCTTAAATGTTGCCATCTAGCGGAACCTAGGAAGCGTGTCTTTTCCATAGCATACACTGCGCTGTGGAATACCCTTCCCCTCAAGATATGGCAGACTCCCACCTTCTTAGCCTTCCGTAAATTGGAGAAAAGCTGGCTTTTCCCCCAGACACTGGGACAGTAAGGTTGGAATCGGGATTGAAGAGATGAATGAGTATAGTTATGGGCACCTAGTCTTTTCTTTTTGTAATGGTTTTATTGTTTGTGTTTTTATCACTGTTGTTAGCTACCCAGAGTTGTGTGCTACAAGATGGGCGGCCATATAAATCTAATTGAATGAATGAATGAATGAATGAATGAATGAATGAATGAATGAATGAATGTGTCCCTTGCTGTTTTTAATTTAGTCAGAATGCATAGGCAAATCTGTCTCCAAATCACATCGCTAACTGTTTTCTTGGCCTGGGCATTATGTTTTTATCAGTTGAGTGGTAAGTTCAAATTCTTACAGTTTAACTTTTGGTGCCTTGACACTGAGAAAAGTTCATTCTGCTCAATATTGAGCTTTTTAAAAGCTCTACAAGGCACTGGGTCTCGAGCAGGTGGCAGACCCGCCTCAGGTTCAGAAGCTGAACAGATCATGCCTAGCTAATACTTGAATGGGAGGCCATCTTGACTCCAGGCTAGCCTGGGAGGTCAAAAAACATCCAGGTAGAAGGCAGTGCCAAACACTTGGATTGCGCTCCCAAGGAAACAAACATGGATGTATCCATGATGCCAGCAGGAGTTGAGTTTGGCTTGAAGGAAATGTCTATTGCTCTACCAGGACAAAATGGCCATTGGGTTGCTAGATCATGAGCTTTGTTCATTGGGGGAGGACCTGGAAGGTCCTTCTAGTACAAGATTGAAACATTGGCAGCCAGGGCCTGGGGATAAGAACAAGTCATTGAGACACACCAATCCAGAGAAGAAGCCCATTCACAGGCGGTTGGTTGGTTGGTTGGTTTTCTATCCCGCCTTTATTTATTTTTTATAAATAACTCAAGGGGGCGAACATACCAAATACTCCTTCCCCCTCCTATTTTCCCCACAACAACAACCCTGTGAGGTGAGTTGGGCTGAGAGACAGGGACTGGCCCAAGGTCACCCAGCCGGCTTTCATGCCTAAGGCGGGACTAGAACTCTCAGTCCCTGGTTTCCCATTGGCTTCTTCCTAGGGCTGAGAGACAGGGACTGGCCCAAGGCCACCCAGCCGTCTTTCATGCCTAAGGCGGGACTAGAACTCTCAGTCTCCTGGTTTCCCATTGGCTCCTTCCTAGGGCTGAGAGACAGGGACTGGCCCAAGGTCACCCAGCCGGTTTTCATGCCTAAGGCGGGACTAGAACTCTCAGTCTCCTGGTTTGCTATTGGCTCCTTCCTAGGGCTGAGAGACAGGGACTGGCCCAAGGTCACCCAGCCGGCTTTCATGCCTAAGGTGCGACTAGAACTCACAGACTCCTGGTTTCTAGCCCGTTGCCTTAACCACTAGACAAAACTGGACCAAACATGGACACTAGACCATCTATCAGCAGCCTTAATGAAATCAAACCAGTTATTCTAGATTATAAATAAGGCTTGAGGAAAAGTGTCTGACTTCTGCATGCAACATGTTGTGACACAGACTTAGTTCTCACAAATAATGGGAACTTGTATATCTGACTGTTCCACAACATAGAAGCAATGCTGATTAGTGAGAAGACTAGTATGCTTTCTTGCTTCAGATGTTCAGTTTTTCTTCAAAAAATGTATTTATTTTTCTATTTACATTTTTGCTCTTTCGTTTAGAAGGGCATTCAGTTCTCATATTTGCACTGGAAGTAGGTTAGCCCTGTATTTGAGAAATAAGTTTAAGATATGCGTGCATGGAGTTAGCATTTAGTGCTAGAAGTAACCTTGATGCAGTGAGATTCTCAAAAACCTGCCACTGTCATGGAGTTGACATCCGAGGCAAAACATTTTTGTTACTCTTCAGAAAAGTTCACAGGAGCAATAAAACTTGATGTCTTGGGTCAAAAGAAACCTTCAGATGTTTCAAAATTCCAGTTTTCATCCCAGATAGTGAACAACTTTCCCCTCTCCATCATACACATGTTTTTATTCAAGCTGCTAGACAAGGAAAACGCGTCCTGAGGCCCTTGGAGCAGAAAAGTGTTTGAACTACATAAGCTTGGCTTGTAGTTGGAAATTTTAATTTCTGTGTTGTGGATCTTTACGCTTCCTAAATGTGCCACTCTGGAGTCAGTGGTTTCCACTAACAATAGAGTACATTTACCAAAGCAACCACACTTTATGTCATGGAACGATGGAAAGGGAGCTATTTTAGTCCTCATTTGGGCAACCGTTGAATGCCAGTTTATTCAGGGCGGTTACCAATGAATTGATTTTTGCACAAAATATTTACCCCCCCCCCCCCCCAAAAAAAAGCTGTTGCCTACTGCTGGCACAGCCATGGCCATTAGAACTCTTGGGAATATCTCTCTGAAAAGCACATTTAAGGAAATGATTGGGAAGAAAAATACCTGGTTTTGAGAGTACCTCATTTTTACGTGTGAAAAAATAGAAACTTTTCTGATGTCTAAGTAATGCTGCGGTTGCACTTGCTAAGTCTAAGACAGTGTTACTCAACCTTGGCAACTTTAAGACGCGTGGACTTCAACTCCCAGAATTCCCCAGTCAGCCATGCTGGCTGGGGAATTCTGGGAGTTGAAGTCCACACGTCTTAAAGTTGCCAAGGTTGAGTAACACTGGTCTAAGAGGACAGTGAAGACAAATGGCTTCTTTAGAAATGCTCACTTTCTTGAGAGGGAAAGATGAAGAAAGACATCCAAACAGAGGTGACGATGCTGTGCAGCCTCCTTTTGTAATTCTCTTTTGTGCACGTAGGGCAGGGGTGGGGAACCTTTTTTCTGCCAAGGGTCATTTGGATATTCATAACCGGGGACCGGGGACCGGGGGGGTGGGGGGCGGGGCTTCTGGGATTTCCGTGGGCCGGAGTTTGCGGGCGGGAGCCAATCACAAGCACTGGGGGGTGGGGTTTGCGGGCAGGAGCCAATCACGTGGAAGGGGCGGGGTTTGCGGGTGGGAGCCCCGCAGGCCTTATACGGCCCGTGGGCCTGACGTTGCCCACCCCTGGCGTAGGGTAAGGCTTACCCTGTACTTGGGCACTGATATGGTCAGCTATCAGCTATTAATTGGATTCCTTCATTCCCCCCTTTTCTTTTCCGTTGCTTCTAGCTTTCAAAGACATTACAGGAGAAAGGCTGGAAAGTGGGAGACCTCTTCCAGGCAGTCCTGAAATACTGTGAAGCCATGGAGAAGTCTGCTGATGGGGAGAGAAGTCTGGGAAGCCGAACACTCTTTGGCTGGCTTCAGGAGCATGTCTGAATGGCCAGAAAGGTTTCTGCTTGCTTCAGCTCCTGAATCCTGCTGGGGGAAAAAAAAGAAAAAGAAAATGTGTGTTAACTAGCAAATGTAACATTATTTGCATTTTGAGGAGCGTTATAACTGTCAAGTGCTTTGTGAAACTTTGTATGCTTTTTATCGAGTGTGTGTAATCAGAACGAGTGTCTCCACTTGGTCTGTCCTCATGAACATACAGCTCTGCTCTGTCCAGTCTGTTACAGTGGTGAGAAGAATTTGCTTTCTGTGGTGTACGTTTGATAAGGATTCCAGCCAAACTAGGACAGGAGTTACATATCATCTCAGCCTAGTTCATGCCTTTGTCCCTGTGTTTTGTCCTTGCAATGTTTCCCTGCCGCTTTCCTTGGAACAAGCTCCAGGGAAAACTCGGTGTTCAGTGGGTCCAGTGTTAGTTAGCTACTGCCTTTTTCTCTGAGGACTTTGGGGCCCACAGATTCGGTCACTCGTCTCTTTGCTGCTTCTACTGAACGTCAACCAAGCCTTGCTGATCAGAGGACCAAATTAGATTGGAACTGGGGTAGGGGTAGGGGTCAGGATCAAAGTGTGGATTTCATTACTTGGACCAATGAAAGACAGAGTACTCTTCATTCCCAAATGAAGGGTGGTTGAAGACCGTAATTCTCAATATTAAATTCTCATATTGGTTGTATCTGAGAACGTGTGTTGTAGATTTATGTTCTGCATCCCTATAATATTTTAATACTTTCTTTAGAAACCAAAATATTATAGTCCCTCCAGAATACATTTTTCTTCCATTCTGTAAAACACTCTCTTCATAAAAGAAATAGCCACAAAGAAGAAAAATAGTATAGACCCGTAGCTTAGAAGATGAGTCCTTCAGTCATTGTGCTTCTGGTTTATAAGGTGGTGTTAGGAAAGATATTTAATGTTGTGTCTTCAAAATATTGTCCCAGGACCAGTGTTGCACCTTTATAGATCTTTTTTTCCTTTACGCAACTACATTGTGTTAAAATAAGTTGAGGACACAGCAGATAGGAAACATTGGCATAAGACATATCAACATTACATAGTCAATTCAGAAATATGATCACAGATTGAGGGAATTCTTCGGCTTTGTGATGTGGATCAAGCTGAACGAGTTTGTATCGGAGTGAGTAGAAAAGAGGAAGATACGTTTCCCTGAGACCATATCCCACATCATTCTTTGAGGGAAAACTACCCAATATTTGAACCTTTGAAGCTGGAGAACAGTGCCGTAGGATTATTGTTGCCCTCTAGAAAACAGGATTTTTTTTCCATTTTCTTCTAGTAAGGATAAAAATGTGGTTGCTGCACAGGAAACAAGCCAGTGTGTTAAATAAAAAAAAACCCTTTCTAGTGAATGGAGAGGGAGGAAGTGGGAGATGGGGTATGTCTGTGAAGATTAAGGACCTTTTCCAGGATTCGTCATTGAGATAGGTGTGTTGCAAAGGAAGAGTCCATGGAAGTTCCAAAGCCAGAAAAAGATTGAATGACGTGCCCTATTCCAGTCTTAACAGCAGACTCAAAAGTTAATGGTTGAAGCTGTGAAACCACTATGTGCTGTAGTTAAATGCCTGGGATTGCTTGGTTCTGCTTTTCTTACTTGGCTAGTACAGAATGTGGGATTTACCTGTCCTTTCAGGAATATCAAAATACATGTCTGAATGCTGGTCATACGTTGTTTGCTATAGACATTTCAGGTTTCCTCTGTACAGCAGAGCTTTCTGTTTAGGAATTGTATAATATTCTGAATTGCTCTTTGGCGTGTCTGTGTGTGTGCGTATGTGTGTGTGAATGAAAGTCAAGATGAAGATCTTTCACTGTAATGATTAGAGGTGGTTGTTAGAAAATTGATGCAGGTAGACATGAGATGTGAATTTCAAGTTGCACTAAACTCGTTGTTTTAACAGTACCTTAAAATAAATTGTATATAAGCAGATACCTGTGTATCTCTTTATTTATCTCTTAAATGAAAGCAAGCCTCATGCATGGAGCTTCTTAGATGGGTATTCTTGTCATTTTGGACATTTCCTAAAATATTGCAAACTAGTTACAGAAAACTGCATATGCAAATCAATTAAATGTAAGTATTAAATTTAAGTTTTTTTATAACATTACTTGACAGTATTGGCCCAATATTATGAATTCTTGCTCTTAAATCTTGTTACCATGCCATTCAAAATTTAGAGATTCCAAATATTTGGGCAATCTTCTGTCTGTCTATCTATTGACCAACCTATCTAATCTGTCATATTTATACCACTGCAATTGTGAGATGAGACACTCAACAAATTACAATAATTATTACAATTATTACAATAATTAAGAGAAAAACCATCTTTAACATAAAATATCCAAGGTAGGATTAAAACCACTAAAATTATAAATCATGGAACCAGAAGTACCAATAAACATCAATCGTTTGGAAGGGCTACAGTAAGAGCAAATCTTGTTGCTGTGGTGAAAACTAAAAAAATTAACAGACAAAAGAGAGCCATAAAAGGATTCCAAAAATCAATTGCACTTTTGATACTGTTCAGGAGTCCCTCCTGATCACTTCCCACATGTTGGAAAATGTTGCCCCAGGTCTCTAGAGGGGATCCTTTTCTGATCAATTCTTAATTTAACTCTTAGGATCCAAGCCAGCTTTTTAAAGCAAGTTCTTTGAAAAGACAGATTCTAGAATTAGAAATTCTTAGCTGGTTCTGACATGCTTTATTCATGTAAGGGGGAAGAAAACGTTAATGAACCAATAAGCTGAGATATTCTGCTTTTCTGAGAGTTTCTAAGGTTTTATATCCCAAATGAATATTGTTAGGTTCCTTCCCACCCTTTTACTAAATATCTGGCTGGCCCTGTTTCTAAACGTCTTAAGTAAATGAAGATGTGCTTGCTCAAAAGAAGATCCATAATCAAATGTCCATATCTGGATTCAGATCAAGGACACTTGTCTTAATAAACATGAAGCAAAGTAACTGGTTCATACCCAAGTCTCTGGAATTTAGCCTTCTGTTTCTAAGGGCCAGCCAGATCCTCTAGAGAAGGTTAAAAACATACAGTTTCATCCAAGTTATTTGATAGGATAGTAAGAGTTTTTGGGAAAAACTTTTTTCAGTGCCCAGAATGTTTTTCCAATAGCTCTGACAAGTACTTCAGAGGGCAGTGGTGGTATAAAGTAAAGTTAGTGAGATTTAAATGTCATATACAATGTAAAATTATATTGGGAAATTATTTTTGTTGGAATTTTTGTACATGGAGTAGAAAACACAGTAACATATACTTCTCTTGCATAATCTGAATCTTGTCAGGTTAAAAATAATGAAGGCATTGGTGATTTACATTTTAAGTTTTACAAACCAATAAGCTATTGCACATATAAAATCAATATAGATGTGCTACTTAGGATATATTTTTTTTAATCCATTCAGTCGTGTCCGATTCTCGGAGACTGCCTGGACAAGTCCCTGCAGTTTTCTTGGCAATGTTTTTCAGAAGTGGTTTGCCATTGCCTCCTTCCTAGGGCTGAGAGAAAGTGACTGGCCCAAGGTCACCCAGCTGGCTTTGTGCCCAAGGTGGGACTAGAAATTATTTATTTATTTATTTATTTGTCACATTTATTAAATCACAGTATCTCAGTTTCTAGCCTGGTGCCTTAACCACTACACCAAACTGGCTCTCACTTAGGAGATAGTCATCTCCAAAGGTTAATTTGAAAAAAATATCTATCTATCTATCATCTATCTATCTATCTATCTATCTATCTATCTATCTATCTATCTATCTATCTATCAGATTTATCACTGCCCATCTCCCCCGAGATATGCAATTGGAATTGTACCAGGCCCTTTGTTAGCTGTGTAACAGTACATGCTTAGAAATATGGGTGTGGGAGGGTGGGTGAGGGTGTTCTGAAAGAAACATGAAGGGCCTTCCCCATCATTATTCAAAGATATGCCTTGTATGCATTATTGATAATAACCTTGCATACATTCATTTGTCCCTTTAAAATTCTACTAGCCAGCATTACCATGGCTTGTCTTTCTTGTGTTAATTATGTCTGTTGTAAAGACGTTTTGTCAAGCTCATTGAATATCCCTGAGCTTTAATATAAATATGTTGCACATGGAGCAATTCTCCCAGCAGTAATATTTCAAAAATTCCAATGCTTATTGCATATTTTATTTGGATGACTTGAAGACCGAGTTAAAAAAATGTTTTCCCCTGCACAGTTGTGTCCGACTCTAGGGGGCGGTGCTCATCTCTGTTTCTTAGCCGAAGAGCCAGCGCTGTCTGAAGACGCTTCCGTGGTCATGTGGCCGGCATGACGCTCGCGGAACGCTGTTACCATCCCACCAAAGTGGTACCTATTCATCTACTTGCATTTGCATGCTTTCGAATTGCTAGGTTGGCAAGAGCTGGGGCGAGTGCAGGAGCTCACTCTGTCACGCGATGCTCGGGTCTCGAACTGCCGACCTTCCGATCGACAAGCCTGGCGTCAACCACTGAGTCATCGCGTCCCATGAAGACCAAGTAGAGTCTTGTAATATCTCCATTTACGTGCAACTGCGAAGTCATAGCAGATGGCAGCACCGAGCTGAGTGGCTGATCTTCAGAAAGCTAAACAGGGTCCGGCTGAGTTAGTAGCAGAGGGGAGAGCACAGGAAATCTTTAGGTTACACTGGGAAGTAGAAGAGTATCTCAAAAGAATACAGTGACAAACACTTCCCTATTGCTGAAGAATACTGACGTGTCCCCAAGGTATATGAGCTTATATGACCTCCACTCGTTACCCTTTGTGTTAAAAATAGCAGAGTTGAGGATATGACCAAAGTTCAAAGAAGTAGCTTTACTGAGAAATATTGCCTCTCCAATTTGGGACAATTTGAAGGAAGGGCTTTTTTTTTTTTTTTGCTCTAGAGATGCTTCCTAAGTCCCAATTTAGCTATTGCTTCAGCTTGATCTTGTTGGAGACCTTTCCTAAAGTTGCCAACTTCTTCTAAACCCTGTTTAATGGTGGTTGCTCACGTGAGTTCTTGTCTTTGGTGGCGTCCATGCTTCGAATGCTTCCTCCTGGATCTTTAAGAAGTTCCTACTATGCCTTTTAGGAGTGCATGAAAAACTCACATACTCCTTGATTAGGGTATCAATTCTTCCCTGATAGTTTATCTGTTGTAGTTTCCTGTTTATCTGGATGCTAGTTGCTGGGGAGGATGTGTTCAGGGCTTTTGTTTCCTTTTTTGACTTTTGGTTTTAATTTTTAAATGGAATGTAGATGGGGCTTATCTTTATGTACCTGTTGGTGCCTGATTTGTCAGAATGCCAAGACAGACAGACAGACAGACAGACAGACAGACAGACAGACAGACAGACAATGATGATAGATAGATAGATAGATAGATAGATAGATAGATAGATAGATGATAGATAGATAGATGATAGATAGATAGATAGATGATAGATAGATAGATGATAGATGACAGAAAGATAGATAGATAGATAGATAGATAGATAGATAGATAGATAGATGACAGAAAGATAGATAGATAGATGATAGATGATAGATGGATGACAGAAAGAGATAGATAGATAGATAGATAGATAGATAGATAGATAGATGATAGATAGATAGATAGATAGATAGATAGATGATAGATAGATAGATAGATAGATAGATAGATAGATAGATAAATTGATGATAGATAGATGATAGATCCCCTTCATGGATCACTGCCTTGTCGTGGCGAAGGGGCTTGCGTAACTCAATGAAGTCAGGTCAAGAAGAACAGGTCATGAGGGAGAGTTCTGACAAAACGTGGTCCAAAACTGGAGGAGGTAATGGCAAACCACTCCAGTATCCTTGCCAAGAAAACCCATGGACAGTATCAAAAGGCTAAAAGATATGACGCCGGAAGATGAGCCCCTCAGGTCGGAAGGTGTCCAATATGCTACTGGGGAAGAGCGGAGGGCAATTCCGAGTAGCTCCAGAAAGAGTGAAGCGGCTGGGCCAAAGCCGAAAGGACGCTCAGTTGTGGATGTGTCTGGAAGTGGAAGGAATGTCCGATGCTGTAAAGAACAATATTGCATAGGAACCTGGAATGTAAGATCTATGAATCAAGGTAAGCTGGATGTGGTTAAAGTGCTGCACTCAATATGCCAACAAATTTGGAAAACTCAACAGTGGCCACAGGATTGGAAAAGGTCAGTTTACGTTCCAATTCCAAAGAAAGGCAATGCCAAAGAATGTTCAAACTACCATACAATTGCGCTCATTTCACATGCTAGCAAGGTTATGCTCAAAATCCTACAAGCTAGGCTTCAGCAGTATGTGAACCGAGAACTACCAGAAGTGCAAGCTGGGTTTCGAAGAGGCAGAGGAACTAGAGATCAAATTGCCAACATTCGCTGGATCATGGAAAAAGCAAGAGAGTTCCAGAAAAACATCTACTTCTGCTTCATTGACTACGCTAAAGCCTTTGATTGTGTGGATCACAACAAACTGTGGCAGTCTTAAAGAGATGGGAGTACCAGACCACCTTACCTGTCTCCTGAGAAACCTGTATGCGGGTCAAGAAGCAACAGTTAGGACTGGACATGGAACAACCGACTGGTTCAAAATTGGGAAAGGAGTACGACAAGGCTGTATATTATCACCCTGCTTCTTTAACTTATATGCAGAGTACATCATGAGAAATGCCGGGCTGGATGAATCACAAGCCGGAGTTAAGATTGCCAGGAGAAATATCAACAACCTCAGATATGCAGACGATACCACCCTAATGGCAGAAAGTGAAGAGGAACTAAAGAGCCTCTTGATGAGGGTGAAAGAGGAGAGTGCAAAAGCTGGCTTGAAACTCAACATTAAAAAAACCCAGATCATGGCATCTGGTCCCATCACTTCCTGGCAAATAGAAGGGGAAGAAATGGAAGCAGTGACAGATTTTATTTTCTTGGGCTCCAAGATCACCGCAGACGGTGACTGCAGCCATGAAATTAAAAGACGCTTGCTCCTTGGGAGGAAAGTTATGGCAAACCTAGACAGCATATTAAAAAGCAGAGACATCACCTTGCCGACAAAGGTCCGTATAGTTAAAGCTATGGTTTTTCCAGTAGTAATGTATGGCTGTGAGAGTTGGACCATAAGGAAGGCTGAGCGCTGAAGAATTGATGCTTTCGAACTTTGGTGCTGGAGAAGACTCTTGAGAGTCCCTTGGACTGCAAGGAGGTCAAACCAGTCAATCCTAAAGGAAATCAACCCTGACTGCTCATTGGAAGGACAGATTGAAGCTGAAGCTCAAATACTTTGGCCACCTAATGTGAAGAGAGGACTCACTGGAAAAGACCCTGATGCTGGGAAAGACTGAAGGCAAAAGGAGAAGGGGACGGCAGAGGATGAGATGGTTAGATAGCATCATTGATGTAATGAACATGAATTTTAGTAAACTCCGAGAGACAGTGGAGGACAGGAAGGCCTGGCGTGCTATGGTCCATGAGGTCACGAAGAGTTGGACACGACTAAACGACTGAACAACAACAAAAGATGATAGATGATAGATAGATAGATAGATAGATAGATAGATAGATAGATAGATGATAGATGACAGAAAGATAGATAGATAGATAGATAGATAGATAGATAGATAGATAGATAGATAGACAGACAGATGATAGATAGATAGATCAGAGCTTTCCAAACTCTGTGTCGCGACACGTTGTGTCAGCTGCAGTGAGTAGGTGTGTCACGAACGTAATGAGAAACCTCTGAGTCTATGTGAAATTGTTAGGGTGCAGGTTGAGTCACAGGAGGAGGACAAAGGGACCGTTAGGGAAAGTGTGGGAAGGATCGAGGGGAAAGCCGACCAGCTTATTGTGGCCAGACGGGGGGAGTTCCCCGCCACCAATCAGCGCACGAGCCAGAAGGGTGGAAAAAAGAGCTGCTCAGCGAGAGCAGCGATTGGCTCCTGCTCGGCAGCGGCAGGAAACTCAACGCATAAAAGGACACCAGGGAGTAAAGCCGGTTGTCGGAGACAACCGTTCTGACTACCTTGTACCGAAGCCTCAGACCGCCCTTGAATCTGACTTTGCCGCTGCTCCCGAGTCTTGTCCTGCTGACAGCTGGATTGCCGCGCCAGAGTCTTGCCCTGCTGACGCTCAGAGCCTCAAGCCGGAACCACGCCTCGCTGCTGCTGGCTCCAAGCCCTGCCAGGATTCCGCGCAGGTCCTAGTGCCTGCCTTGTGCCCTGCTGCAAAGGGGAGCTCTGTCCAAGCCTTGCCCTGCTACAAAGGGGTACTAAGTAACTTTTCACTTATTGAAGAAATAAAGCTGATTACCTTTCCACCCAAAAAAAAAAAGGACTTCTTACTTCCCATCTAACATTCCCATCACATATTTATATACCATTTTATTCTATTATCTTATTTACATTAGTTGAATTAGTTTCCTAGTTTAATATTTTGAGATTTTTGAATAAATTTAAAAAAGGGACTCCAAACTATATTAAATTCTTCCATATTTCTATCATTAATTTGATCAGTCAGTTTCGCCATTTGCATCAAATCCATTATTTTTATAGTCCATTCTTCAGTCGTAGGTGTGTAGTCCTCTTTCCAATACTTGGCAAAGATGATTCTGGAAGCAGTTATTAAGTAGAATAGTAATTTTCCGTATTTTTTTATACAAGTCTGGTTTTATAAAACCCAATAGATAGAATTCTGGTTCTTTGGTGATATCTTCTTGTGTAATTTCACAAATAATTTTGTGTATTTTGTCCCAATAGTTCTTTGATTTTCGACAAGTCCACCATAGATGAAAAAAGGTACCAGTTTCTTTTTTACATTTCCAACAGTTATTTGGTATGACATGATTCATTTTTGACAATCTATTTGGGGTAAGGTACCATCTGTACATCATTTTTAAAAAGTTTTCTTTCATATTGTAATTGAGAGTAAAATTCAAATCTTTTGACCATACTTTCTCCCAATTTTCAACTTGAATATTATGACCCACATTTTGTTCCCATTTGATTATACAATTTTTTATAGGTAAATTGGACATTTTATTTTGAATTAAATTTTTATAAATTTTTGCAATTAGATGTTCCTCCTCTCTCCACAATATATTGTCCCAATTTACTGAGTGACTTCTAAATTTGAAATTTTTGGAGTCGGTCTTAAATTGCTCTTTTATTTGTAGATACGTATACCAATTACAATTATAGCCCTCATTTTCTAATTCTTCTCCTGTTTTAAGTTTATAGTTTAAACCATCAAATAATAATAAATCCTCATATTTTAACCATTTACTTCTAGTTGTAATACCTTGCAATGCAAATGCCTCATGTGGGGAGATCCATAATGGTAAATTTGGTAGAATCGTATTTTTATATTTGTCCCAGATTTTTAAAATAGATTTCCTAATTGGATGATGTTTAAATGCCAAATTTTCTTTTGTTTTGTTGTACCACAGGTACCCATGCCACCCAAATCTAAGATAATAACCCTCTAAATTCAATAATTTTCTATTTTCTAATTTTATCCAGTCTCTCATCCAAATAAGAACACATGCTTCGTAATATAGTTTTAGGTCTGGTAGGCCAAATCCTCCGTTTTCTTTAATATCTTGTAAAAATTTGTATTTAATTCTAGGTTTTTTCCCTTGCCAGATGAAATTAGAAAGATCTTTTTGCCAGTTATGAAATGTTTTTTCTGTAATTATTGTTGGTACTGTTTGAAATAAAAATAAGATTCTTGGAAGGATATTCATCTTGATTGTGGAAATTCTCCCAAGCAGAGATATTTGGAGCTTTGGCCAATTTTGTAGATCTTGTCTTATTTCAGTCCATAATTTAGTATAATTATTTTTAAATAGATCTGAATTTTTTGATGTAATTTCAACTCCCAAGTATCTTATTTTTTTAACATTTTAAAACCCCGTAGCCAATTCCATACTGTGAATGTTATTTGCAGACATATTTAAATTTATCATCTTTGTTTTTTGATTATTTATTTTAAATCCAGCAAGTTCTCCAAAATCTTGTATCTTTTTTTGTAAATGACCTATTGAATTGTTCGGATTTTGCAAAGTAATAACAACATCGTCTGCAAATGCCCTTAGTTTATAACTCTCCTGTTTTATTTTTACTCCTTCAATTTGACTATCTTTTCTAATATTTTCTAGAAGAATTTCCAGAACCAAAATGAATAAAAGAGGAGATATTGGGCATCCTTGTCTAGTACCCTTATCTATATTACAATTTTGGGTTGTATCGTTATTTACCACTATCTTGGCTTTTTTATTTGTATATATTGCTTGGATAGCATTAATAAATTTGTTTCCATAATCTAAAATTTTTAGCATTTTAATCAAAAATTCCCAATTTAAATTATCAAATGCTTTTTCAGCATCCAAGAATAATGATGTAATTTGTTTTTCATTATGATTTTTTTGCATATTCAGTTATGTTTAGAATAGATCTTATATTATCTTTTATCTATCTTTTTGGTAAAAAACCACTTTGATCCAGTTTTATTGTGTCTTGTAAAATTCTTTTTAATCTGTTAGCCAAGATAGTGGTAAATATTTTATAGTCCGTATTTAGAAGAGAGATCGGTCTGTAGTTTTTACATAGTGTCAGATCCTGGTCTTCCTTAGGGATTAAAATAATACTGGCTTCTGTCCAGGAATTTGGTATTGTATTTCCTGCCATTATTGAGTTTAAGAGCATATTAAATGGAGTTATAAGATACTCTTTTTATATATATATATATATATATATATATATATATATATATATATTTATTTATTTATTTATTTATTATTGGATTTTGAATATACATAGTTAAAAGTTAGAAACAGAGAAAGAAATAGAAATACAAATCAAAAAGAAAAATAAAATAAAATAAAAAGTGAAGTAAAGCAAAGAAATAGAGAAAAAAGATGATACATAGAAAGTAATCCACTTCCGATTTGTCCCTGGTCATAGTAATTTACAGAATTTATCTTACATGCTAGGTCTACATATGACATTAAAAAACATTTCCTGTCTAATACATCAATCCACCTATACTTTAATCTTAAAATCCCCATACAAGCTTTGTCCCTCTTGCATTTCCCAAATAATCCATCAATAATTTCTACTCTTTGAGAAAGTAACAATTATAACAATTTAAAATTTCTTTTAATAAACATATCAATTTATCATTTTCTACCATATCCATTTTCTATCAATCCATCAATTTTAGCAATAAAAAGTCCATATAAATCAGCCATTTATCTCTACTCCATACTTCTGTTCTATTCTATAAAATGCTTCTTGCGTTCTCCTGGTGCCTCTCTCATATCCATCTTATATATCTCTAAAAATGTTTTAGCTTTTAAAATAGAAGTTATCCTTAGCTTTTGTCCTTTAAACACCTTCTGTTCTCTAGCCTACCATGAATTAACTCTAGCAACTTTATCTTTTTCAAAATCCAAATCTTGTTCTTTCATTTCTAAAAATTTAAGTAATTCAAAAACCATACATTCTCTTGCATTCTCATTTAATTGTTCTTCTTCATTTGACTGTTCTAAAGCTGCTCTCACATTCAAAATATATTCCTTCTCTCTCATTTCTGCTAATTCTATAATATCCAAATTGTATTCCATTTCTTTAATAGCATCCAGTTCCTTAGTAACATCTTCTAATTTAATCTCTAATTTTTGCATCTGACCTTGCACATCTTTAAATTCCCCTGACAAAATATTCACTACCTCCTTTACTGTCTGCACTTCATTTTTAAAATATTGTTTAATCTTATGAATTATCTCTTTCTTCATTTCTTCCATCTTCGTATCAATTTTTTTATCTAAGAATGTAATTTGTTCTTCCATCTGTTTATTTTGTGCCAATGAATCTTCCATTTTCTTACTTAATGATGCCATTGCTTCCAGAAGTTTTTTCATCTCTAACGGGGGGGGGGGGGGCTCCATTGATGCTCCAGGTGTTGAAAAAACGATAAATGTCCTTCCAGTTCCTTTTTTTTTCCTCTTTCCTCCTCAATGCCGTAGATGTCTTAATTATAAGATACTCTTGAAAGTACTTGTAATATGTTGCTGTAAAACCATCCGGCCCTGGTGTTTTGCCTAGTTTTTGTTTTTTTATAGCTTCTATTATTTCTTGCTTTGTGATGGGTTCGTTCAAATTGTCTCTTTGTGTTTGAGAAATTTTTTCCAATTTGCTTTCTTGTAAATAAGTTTCACATCTATCGAGTGATATTTGTTGTTTTTGATATAATTTGTTATAAAAATCATAAAACGCCTTTCTAATACCTTGATTATCTGTTAGTTCTTCTCTGTTATTTTTAATTTTATTAATAATCTTTTTTTTTTGCCTCTTTTCTTAATTTGAAAGCAAGCCATTTTCCTGCTTTATTAGCATGTTGAAAGTGCCTTTGTTTTACATACCTTAGATTCTTTTCTATTTCATCTATTGTTTGGAGCTCTAATTGCTTTTGTAAAATGTTTATTTGATTTTTAATATTTTTATCATTGGGATTACTTTGGAGTTCAATTTCTTTTGTTTTAATTTGGTCACAAATTTTTAGAAATTTTTGTTGTTTTTGTTTTCTAAGATGATTGCCTAGAGACACAAAATGACCCCTAATATAAGCTTTAGGGATAGATAGAGTAGATGGAGTAAGGAAGTGGAGATAAAAGAAGGTTAGAGAAGGAAGAGGAAGAAAGGAGAGAAAGAAAGAGGGTGAGAAGAAGAAAAGAATTAATAAACAATTTAATAATCAATAATTATTAAATTAGAAAGAGAAGAGATTGGATAGTTTATTTTTTGTTTTTTTGTTTTTAAATGGGTGGAGATTTTATATATATATATATATATATATATATATATATATGATTTTGTTGTTGTTGTCATCTTAGATAGTATTAGATTAAGGTACATTATATAATGTTATATTATGTTATGCTATGTTATGTTATTTCTGGTATTGTTTTACAAAATAAAATTTGTTTTAAAGAAATAAAGCTGAAATAAAAAATGATCCAAGTCTGTTAATGATGTATGAAGAGGGTGACTTAGACAGCTTTTGGACTCGTGTTTCAAAAATGCATCCAAACATAGGTAAAAATGTGTTAAAAATTCTGCAGTTTTCTACTACATACATTTGTGAAGTATCCTTTTCAACGATGACAAACTTAAAGACACTGAAACGTGGAAGCTTAAAAATGCTTGATGACGAAATGCGAGTGTCTTTATCTAATATTCCACCAAATATTCAAAAGCTGTGTTCATCCCATCTTCCTCCTCATACATCTCATTAAAATGGTAAGTAGTTATTGGTGTTATTCAAATTTTTAAAATTCTTGCACATATTTACATATTGTTACTCATAAATGACAACAATCTTGGAAATGTATGTTATTATCTTACAAATCATATATTTTTAAAAATATAAATGAAAGGTTTTCATGAGATACGTTGTGTCCCCATACATTTCACTATTACAATTTATGTATGTGTCCGTATCTCTTATAAGGGGTTAGTTTAACCTCCGGTTTGCTAGTAAAACTGAATGACTGTGTCGCGAAATGATGCATGTCTAAAAAGTGTGTCATCAACATGAAAAGTTTGGAAAGCTCTGTGATGGATGGATGGATGGATGGATGGATGGATGGATGGATGGATGGATGGATGACGGACAGACAGACAGACAGACAGACAGACCTGGCTCTCATTTTATTACCTAGCCTGGTAAAAAATCATCTGCAGAAAATCAACCAAGCTCAAAAACCCAACAGTTCTACTCTGAACTATACATACTCTCTGTTATTGGAGACGGAAATTTAAAAAACAATAAAGCAATTCAGAGAAGGCTTTCAGGAGACTGGTGCTTATCTTTAAAAAGGAAAACTTGTTTTAGGAAAGTAGGTTTAGATAGAAAGCCTAAAGACTGCTGTAGCTGTATTCTAAATTAGAAGAGCAGGTGTTAAATGAGTTGATCAGGTGTAGATGAAAAAACAGTGGAGCTCCTGGAGGAAGAGGTCTTGAGTGGAAAAACATAAAATAACAGTAAGAAGGGAAATGTATTGTCCATGTGTATGTGCCATATGTAATATACAACATAAGTAACATGTTGTATTCTTCATATCACTATTGCTTTGATTTGAAGATCAAGACTGTTAGCATCACAGTTTTAAAACAACTGATTAACAAGAATAGGGATTCAAGTTCACTATTCCCAAGGTATCCCAAATCAATCCAGTTTCATTCTAATTTTTCCTCCTTGGATCTATCTTCCATTGGGTGCAGCTGTTTGAACTGAAACATGCTGCACCAGTTTCCCCAGTCCTGGATGAGCATCATAACAGGATGTGCAGCCAGATGCCTTGTATCTCACTGAAAACCTTTGACAGGCTGTTTATGTGGGCAGATCTGCTAGATTAGCAGGGTTATTTTAGCAAGTTTAAATAAATCTTTATCTTTATTGTGGTTGATCATAGTTTCACTGTCAAGATGAGAGCAGAAATAGAGATGAGGCAGAATGAAGTGGTGAGAATTGTGAGTGGACTACAACATCTTGCTTCAATGAAGTATTAGTTTAAGGGTGTGCACACTTATAGGTAAAGGTAAAGGTTCCCCCCGCACATTTGTGCAAGTCGTGTCCGACTCTAGGGGCCGGTGCTCATCTCCGTTTGTTAGCCGAAGAGCCAGCGTTGTCCGAAGATGCTTCCACGGTCATGTGGCCAGCATGACACATGCAGAACGCTGTTACCATCCCACCGAAGTGGTACCTATTCATCTACTTGCATTTGCATGCTTTCGAATTGCTAGGTTGGCACACTTATGCAACCACGTTATTCTAGTTTTTTTATTTTTATTTTTTCGCCCTAAAAGAGTTCAGTTTGTTTTTCAATTGAATTGTACAGCTTGTATGTTATATTAAAGGTGGAAAAAATTCTGAAGTGATTTATCTTGGTCTGATTTTTTTACATTTATTTATTTATTTATTTATTTATTTATTTATTTATTTTATCTTATTTATACCCCGCCTATCCCCTCCCTAAGCGGAGGGCTCTAGGCGGCTTACAATCAATCATCATACATATATTATTTATACAATCAGATTCTAATTACCCGCGCGGTTAGGGAAGGGGTGAGGGAACCGGCTCTTCAATCGCAGGTCGGACTACATGTCCCAGGAACCTTTGCTTCAGAGCCGGCTGCTGACGTCCAGGAAGTTGATGTTTTTCGGGCTCCGCCGTCCTCTGCCGTCCTCCATCGCCATCCACGGGAACCAGCTTCTTCTCGGTCCAAGGGCGACCCTCCGAAAAGGACGCCAGCAAATTGGCCCACGTGAGTGGTCCCCATTTATCTACTTGCAGGGCTTTCGATCAGCTGGGTGGGCTGGAGCTGGGGCTAGTGACGGGCGCTCACCCCGCCACGCGGATTCGAACTGCCGACGTTATGGTCGGCAGACTAACGGCTCAGCGGTTTAACCCGCTGAGCCACCGCGCCCCTCTCAAAAACCTGGCATTTTAACAGGGGTGTGTAGACTTTTTATATCCACTGTATTTGAAGGGGAAAGAAAAATGAGGGAAAATATGCTAGAAAAGCTCTCTCCTAGAAAATTTCTCTTTTTCTTCCTGTACCCAGGGACAAGCTGATGCTGAAAAATGAAGCTCCCTGGGAAATGTTGAGAAAGGTCATGTTTTACCCTAAACAATCACAAAAAGTTATGTGGGAGGGTAAAATCCAACTGAGGAGTAAAATGCCGTTCATCTCTAACAGGGCTGTGCAAGCTTCAAAAATAATCCGGAAAAAGTACATTGGACCTTCTCTACTGCTTTGCATTAAAGCAGCCCAACTTTTTTCAAGTTTCTGTCTGAGCATTAAAAAAAGATGTAGCTGCTTTAAATATTGAATGAACTTCAATTAGTTAGTAGCATTTTTTTTCCCAGACTCATGGAACAGTCTGAAAAAGATGGGTGGCTTTAATAAACAACTGAAAGATGCTGCATTCATATTTGTACAAGGTCCAGGGTTCACCTTCCAAAGGATTTTCGAAGCTTGCCCAGTTTAATGTATAATGCCTTCAAGAAATCACAGCTGATAGTTGCATGGAGGCGAGTTGTGTGGAAAAGCGAGGCATGCTGGGACATGTAGTCCAATGCCTACAGAAGAAGAGTCGGTTCCCCTACCTCCTTCCTGAGCGTGCGGTTAAATGATATGTATATGAATTGTTAAATATATATTGAAAATGCTGTAAGCTGCCTAGAGTCCTCCAATAGGGAGGGGATAGGCGGGGTCTAAATATGATAAATAAAATAAAAGATTGTTTGATTTGGTCCTAGAATAAGACTTGCTGAATTAAGTTGGGATTAAGTTCTGTCTCATTCACTTGGGCCCAAATTCTGTATCAGTTCTAATTAACATCTCTCTCAGATAATTTTTCATGGAGATTTCCTCTTTTCTTCTTTCTTTTTCTCTCCCCCCCCCCCCCCTCAGTCTGCTCTTCAAAACCAGTATGTATCATCCCTTGTGGATTTAAGTTTCCATAGTAATGACTTGGCCAGCTAACGTTTTTCAATATTTTTGTGTTCCTACTACTATCTCATTCTTGAAACAGCAGGGAAAGCATGACTGGCTTTGTGGTTCACCAAAGCAGCTGCAGGATTTGCCCACTGAACACCAAGGTACACCAACACAGCAGCTTTTTCTCCAAGTAGCAACTGAAGCAAGTTACCATTCAGATGTTCTGAGCCAGAGCTGAGGCTGGTCTGAATAAATAAAATGATAGCGTGCCCAACATTTCTGCTTTATTATTTATTTATTTATTTATTTATTTATTTATTATTTCAATTTATTCCCCGCCCATCTCCCACACAAGGGACTCTGGGCGGGTTACAATAATTAAAAATTAAAAAACTATACAAAATAAGAAATATCTAAAAAACACAATCAATATAAAATAAATAAATCCAAGATGGATTGGGAACCGTAGCATAGATCATGTTGCTACGGGGCCAGCCAACCCCAGGAGGCACTACCGCCTCTGTTGTCCCAGGCCTGGTGGCAGAGCCAGGTCTTAAGGGCCTTCCGAAAGGCCAGGAGTGAAGGGGCCAGTCTCACCTCCGGGGGCAAGATGTTCCATAAGGCAGGCGCTATCGCAGAGAAGGCACGCCTCCTGGACCCCGCTAGATGGGATTCTCTTGTTGAGGGGGTCCGGAGCATGCCCTCCCTGCATGCATGGGTGGGGCGGGCCGACGTTATCGGGACGAGACGGTCCCTCAGGTACCCTGGCCCTATGCCATGTAGGGCTTATATTATATTATTATACAACTGCAACATATACAAGTCCAAGGGATCCAGTTCATGACGAAATTTAAGCCTGGTCCTCCTGTGCGAATAAGGTCAATTCCCATCTCCCAATAGCCTTCAAGAGGCAACTCTAAAAGGTCACATGATTGATCACCATAATTGTCTGAGGAGGTGCCATGGTATCTGGACTTGACCAGATAACTCAAAACATTTCCCACTGAGATATTACCTAGATCTCTCTTTAAAGCATCAAGGGAATGATGTTTCACAGCTACCTGGATCCCACAGCTTAGCTCATCCTATAGGTGGTTTTCCAGTTTGAAAGTGCTTCTCCTCCTCCCCTCCAATAGTTTTTCCAGATTTTCAGAAGGTGTTGGAGATACGTTCTATCACATTGGTCAGTATCCTCAGCCAGTTTGGTAGGTGGTGATCACCTCTCTTTAAATGAAATGACCCAAAATAGCCAGTGTGCACTTTGGACTGAGTCACTTTGAGTCTTCTCTCCTGTTTCGTTTCCCACCCCCACCTCCATGTAGTCAGACACCAAGATATGTACCTGCTAAACATAGGAAATCAGAGGTTTTTGTCTACGGTTGACACTGCCTGCAGGGGCCTCTTCTCTTTTTTCCTTTGTCTCAGACATAACTCCCCTTCTTTGCCCAATTTCCATGCGCATTCAGTGGTAATCTAAAGTATTTTTAGCTACACTTCAGGGTGAATTATGCTATTCAGTTCTGTCACTCCTACAATGTTTGCATAGCCTCCCTCACTTAAGAGCAGAACTTTTGAATGTTTCTAGGAGAAGTGGATTAGCAACAACAGTGCGCCCAAAGATTCAGATGAACTGGTTAATCGCTTATGCACAAACTGGATCCAAATTGTTTCTCTGCTGGATTGCATTAGCTATGGATTGTCATCTTCCCCAATATCAGTGAGCATTCCAATCCGAAGTTGGGGAAAGAATCACAACTATGAAGGAGTATTGACATTATTTCGCTAACATCTTAGCTTCACGTTGAACAGAACTCTAACGAAAGACTCTCCCCAATAATGAAAACAGACAAATTCTCGGTGCTCTGAACTGGAGCCCAGTGGAATTCCATCCCCTTCATGTAGAATCCATTTTGTCCATATCTCTTGCTTTGTAATTATGAATGTTTCCAGACAATCTAACCTTCTACTATGCAGGTATTGTAAACACACGTTGAAATGAGCAGATTACTTTGGGAATGACCTGTCTAGGCCAACATTTATAGCAATACATGTATGGGTGCATCTGTACATGTATCTACTGTATGTCTGGCTTCACCCCACAGGCTGGAGAGAACCACTTAAACAAGATTAGAAGAAATCCAATTAATTACACCTGAAGGAAGTAAGAAGCCATAATAAAAAAGATTTGCTGACTGCTGTGGCTCAAGAAAAAGCTGCATATAGAGAAAGAATGTTCAAGCCCTCTTGTGTTTCCTTTTCCTTCTTATCCTATGTAACAAACTACTTGGCTCTCTTTTAAGTGGGCTGGCTGGTCTCCAATGGACCTTTGCTTTTACAACTGTCTGATTTGCTCTCGGGTTGATTTTCTCCCACAGGCTAATAGTTTTGCCAAAAGAAAAAATTCCCTTCTAAGAGGTTGCTGTATGGGGGACAGGAGGAAGGTAGATTGTACAAAATCTAAAATTTAGGATTCCCTTACCAACTTTGCTCAGACTGAAGAAGCTCCTTGGATAAGGAGCGAAACGTTTCCACTGAGAAAATAGAAATCCAGTTGACATGATTCAAGCCACAGACAATTCCACCTGGATGACTGAGAACCTTCATAGATAGATTGTACAAAAGTTCTTAGACATAGCTGCTCTATGACTGTAATGGAGTAACAATACAAAAGGCCCACGAGTGGCTGCATGGCATGTATTAAAACATGCATAACCCACTTCTGTGGGGTGGGGGGAAACAGCAAAGGTTAAATGTGAACTATACATTTACAAATTCAGGACCTAGTAGCTCTGCAAACAAAGGAGAGGAATTTAATCAATACAGGGATAGGTGGCGGGGGTATGGAAGAGAAGATTGTAATAATCTTTCAGTTGGAAGTAAAATGTGGTTTCTGTGCCCACAGGTAGAGGAGGATGATAAGAAATCCTTCCACAGCAAGATTCTAACCATGGTCTGCCGCTGAGTCTTAGTTCTTAGAAGGATGGCAGCAAAATTATGGGGGGGGGGGGGGGGGAAATGGATTAACTTATTTTGAAGAAAAATGGCGAGGAGAGGAAGCAGAAATGCACCATCATCATCCCCAAAGAAATGGGTGGAGTGGTTTGCTGATTAGAAACACAAGACTATCCCCAACAGTGGGTTTCAGCTAGCAGTCCCTATCCCTCCCACATTCTCCAAGTTGGCTATAGACTGTTGAAGAACCCTCTAGAACAGAATTATTGCATCGTTTATTTTTAAATATGTCAACATGTGTATGCCATTGATCAAAAGCAAATTTTCCTAGGTGGATTTACCATACGTTAAAATCACAATATGCTTTAAAAAAACAACAACCCTAAAACAAGCAAAACAGAACACTGATTCATTAAAAAGAAATCTATGCTGGCTTTACGTTTCATATATTAACATGCTCCTATATTAAAAGGCCCAGACAAATCACAACTTCAGAACAGAACTACCACTAAGAGTGTCTGCTCTCAGGGAATTGCTCAATGAATCTCAGCACTGGAGCACATCTGGCTGAGCTTAGAATTTGGGTAGAAACATGGTGAAGGCAAGCAGGAGGCTAGTGTCAGAAAGAGTCAAACCTGTTCATTTACTTTGGACGCACCACAACAGTTTTATTTTTTATTTATTTGTAATTCAATTTATATCACTGCCCCATCTCCCCCGAAGGGGACTCTGGGCGGTTTACAGAGTCAATAATTAAAATAAATAAAAATATAATACATATACATATAAATACAAATAAATTAAAGATAAAATCCAAGAGGCAATAAAATTGTACTTGAAAGGGCTCTATGGGACCAGCCATCCCCAGGAGGAGCTGTTACCCTTCTCATCCCAGGCGAGGCGGCAGAACCAGGTCTTTAAGTTCTTCCGGAATGCCAGGAGCAATGGGGCCTGCCTCACTTCTGGGAGTAGAGTGTTCCAAAGGGTGGGCGCCACTGCAGAGAAGGCCCACCTCCTGGACCCCGCCAAGTGAAACCCCCTTACCGATGGGGTCCGCAGCATGCCCTCTCTGCATGACCGAGTGGGATGGTTCGATGTTATCAGGATGAGACGGTCCCTCAGGTATCCTGGTCCCATGCCATGTAGGGCTTTAAAGGTGATAACCAACACCTTGAATTGGACCCGGAAGCACACTGGCACCCAGTGCAGCCAGAGCAGCAGAGGTGTCACATGTACCGATCTTGGGGCACCACTAACTGCGCGCGCAGCTGCATTTTGAACCAGTTGCAGCTTCCGGATACTCTTCAAGGGTAGCCTTTATGTATCAGAAACCGTTCGAGAGAGGAATACTCCTGTGTACAGTAGATAATTACCTTTTTATTTTTACACAGTAAATATCGCTCTTCAAAACTCTTCCAAACTGGTTCCATCTGGGTGCACTTTCTCATGTAAGAACACTGGATATAGACGTTAAGAACAGTTTAGCGAGTGTAAAACCACCACACAGGTGTCTTACGGCCTGCTATGCTTACCCCTGTCATTGCTCTGCTTGACTAAAATTGACTAAATGTCAACTCTGAGAGGGATAATCAGTCTTTGGCAGAGTGCACATTACTCAAGAACGAAGCACTGCTGTTTTCAAGGACTTTTTAAAAAATGCTTCACGGATATGCCAACCGGAGGCCTTTGCAAGCTGCGTAGCTTTGAGAGTTAATGACAGAGGTGACTCTTCTCAGCTGCTTCTCTTAACCACCAAAAACACTCTGTCTGTGTGGTGCCTGGCAGGATCCCATGGTCATCGTCCATTCTATGACACTCGGTTCATCTGGCGCCTTCTCAAGAAGCGAGGTTGCACTTCTTGTCCCTAGCTGGACTGTGTGGGCAATTCTTTTTCAGAACATTCAGTCCATCTTCCATGAAAAAGAGCTTTATTTCTAATTTTCTTTTTCCTTTCTCTCTCTCCCTCTCATTTTAAACTTCCATCATTTAAGGATCTTGAAAAAACATAAACAAACCCTGTCACCTTAAGACATCCAGGGGAAATGAGCCCATGTTGATAATTATTGGTTTTGACTCCATTTTATTCATTTTTGTGGTGAGCAGAATGCTTGTTTATACCTACGCTTAAGAGCTGAAATTTAGACCAGGTCATGATTATGTTTTTATATTCACTGGATGAACATCTGGGTGAAAAATAAGGAATGGTATTTTCTGCTACTGCTGGAGTTTGAGGAGGTGCAAATGATGTGGTGGATCAAACCAATGGCTCCAAAGTTCAGTTGACCTACCTCGAACAATAGCAGCGTTCACCTCAACCCCCTTGAAATGAAACCAATAAAAATAAGAAGGCAGGTAAAGGCTTCCTTGGTGGTTGGACCCAGCTTGGTTGGGCAGAAGCTTTATTCTGGCCAGACTAGAAAGGTAGAGGATGGCTGACTTACCTTTGTCGAAAGCTGGATTTATTCTATCCCCTTTCCCTTCCCTTCCCATATAGATGTATGTAGAAGCGAGAATGGCAAATTTCACAAGGTTGGAGGTCGCTAACTTACTTCTCTAACCAGCGGGAGGGGTTTTGAAGGATGGGAATTGGGGTAGGAATTACCACCAAACTTTGGTGGCCAAATGGCCAAATGTTGGGCTTTTGGTGGAGGGTGTTGAGAGCATTTTAAGGGTGGAAATAGAAGAGGTGTGCTTCAGAGACACCACCCCCACTTCCCATCTCCATCTTTATTTTTATTTTTTTTAATAGCAGCAACAACAAAACCCAAACCATGCAGTTGGGTTTGTGGCTCTTGGCTGTTCACCTCTTTAAAGTAGCACTGGCTATGCAGAAAATGGAAGAGCAGGACATCAACTCAGAGATGGAAGAAGATCAAGGATGTTGTGAAGGCAGCAGTCGAAATTGTAAAAATAATGACTCGTTTGTGCATGGTGCAATTTGGGACTTTTCAGCAGATGGAATGAATAAGAAGTTTCCTACAATGGAAAAGAGTAAAAATTATGTAACTAACAATTTAGACCCCGTCATGGTGCCTGAGGCAGATGCGTCATCCTCCCTATTGGCAGGACTTTGGGTGACAAGCGGATTGGAGCCTTGAAGATAAATCTTTCCCCTGGGGTGGGAGAGGACACCCTTTTTGAAATCATCCCTAAATAAAGTGAGTTCCACTAGGGTTGTTTCTGCATCAAATTGGGACTTTCCTGAATCTTTGTGGGCTACATTTCCATCATAGTGTGATAGAGGAGGATTTTTTATTAGTTTAAAACATGTTCCATCTTCTCTTTTTTATGACCAATGTGTTGGACAGTGAGTTATTAAATAAGCATCAGTGTCTGCGAGATGACAAGATGGTGGTTATGACCGTGCAATCAAAGTCCTGCCCATCTTTTGTATGTGTGTCAACATCATGTGCATGTACAAAGGTGGGGGGGTACTTTGATCTTCATCTTGCCTTCTTTGACCCCACCTCACCCTGGTTCAGTGGGCACTACTGAATAGGCTTCATTGTTCTCTTACGTTTTCTCATTGCTCTGTTGTGTGGATTTTCAAAATATTATTCAACCTCTGCTGGATCTCTGAAGTCTGAAGTGTGTTCTAATTCATATATTCACAAATTATGATAAGGGTGATGTTTACACCCTACTTTTTTGTCCTTGGGGCACTCAAACTATGTAGCAAGTCTTGTGCTAGGTACCTTTCAACTTTTTATGCAAATGACATGATTCGGTAGATGTGTTTGCTACACCTGTGCTCTGCTTTGGGATGAATCCAGGAAAATCGGGGCCATTTGAAAAACTCTTTACTCTCCCAAGGTTAGATGGAGAACTTGAACCTGTCCTTTCTCAACTGAAAACCTTGAGGTTTGTCATTCCAGAGCTTAGTCATGCTGCAAACGATATGGCTCCAGCAGTTGTACTAAGAAAGGCAAGATTCTCCTATAGAATGATGTGATCCCCAAGCAAAGTCATATGGAATGAATCTCCTTTATTCTTTTAGCTGCTAAATCAACAGCAAATAAATAGTTGTTAACTGGGGTGGGCAGGGCATTTATGGATGTAGCCAAGCCAGCAGCAGAAGCAGATACAGCATTGAGTATTTTCCAAGAAAGCACCCAATATTACATGTTGCCATATCCCCCCAACTCTCTAAAAAGGGTCTTTCCCCCTTTGCACATTAAATTGTAACATCTTAAAGGATTCTCCATGTTAGAGATCGTGTTTCAACAAAGCATGTCTGACACAAGCTTGAAGGAGGAGGCAGCCTCTGCTGTAACCTAATCTTACTTGCTTTGTGTGGGAGGGGCTGAATCCCGGTTTCCTGTTTCCTGTTTCCTGTTCCCTTCTCTTTCTCTTTCTGCTCGGATCTCCTACCAAGGAGGATGGCAGCTATGGCCAAATGCTGCCACATTGCTTATACTTCCATCCAGGTGGGCCACATTAAGGAAGCATGTGGGTCACGTCAGAACCAATTGCTCGCACGCATGGACCGTTTCTACTAAGGAACTATGAGTTACAATAAAATTGTAAACTCTTTTTTATGTAACTTTACTTTAACGTGTGAAGTGTGTTTATTTTGTGTTTTGAACTGATTAAGCCTTGTGCAAGTTTATGGGAATGCTTCTACTCTGCTATATACTAATAAGAAGCTGCATGGAGTTCTGGTACTACCATCCCAGAATTCCTACACTCCAGTCTTCCAAAGACAGACATAAAAAGTTATCCTAAAAGTAATAGACCAGTTTGAGCTAGAAGGAATGTAGCCTGATGCCCTCAGCTGTGTTGGTGTATGTGGATTTAAGTATGTATGTATGTATGTATGTATGTATGTATGTATTTATTTATTTATTTATTTATTTATTTATTTATTTATTTATTTAAATTTATATGACCGCCCATCTCCCCCAGTCGGGGGACTCTTATCAAATTCAACTCATTTATTGAATTAATTTTCATGGCATAGGGCCTGGCTACTTGAGGGGTTGCCTGTCTCTAAATGTTACTGCCCATCCAGTAAGGTCAGGCAGGTAGGAGTACTTTGGGTCTTGTAAATTAAACAATGCCATCTTGAGGGACCCAGGAAGGCTATGGCTTGAAATGCTGCTGATTGCTCCATTCTAAGCCCTCTTCCTCCTGGTCACATGATCCACAGCAGAGCTATAATTAAGGGGTTGGAAAGAATTCCAGAAGGTATGCTCTGTAAGCTTTCACTTCCTCGCTTTTAAATGGGAAGCTAGAATGCTGCAAAACAACATGCCAATCCCCAGCATCATCTTTCATTTACAAAAGAACATCAGAGAGACCTCACAAGTATTCCTGGGAAATAATAATATATATCAGGTGGTTGCATTTCAGTGCTTTCTTCAGCTGCATGTCCAAAGCCTTGGTGATTAGAAACCATCCTAGGAAACTTAAGGAGCTGGCAGAAAACATCTCATATGTCTCTGTTGCAGTGCCTGCCCTTTGGAATGATATCCCCCAGAGATAGATAGATAGATAGATAGATAGATAGATAGATAGATAGATAGATAGATTTATTTATTTATTTATTTATTTATTTATATTGATATTTATACCCCGCCTATCCCCTCCCTAATGGAGGACTCTAGGCGGCTTACATACATATACAATTCATGTTATACATTTTTCCTGTTATACATTTCAATTAACCGCGCGTTAAGGGAAGGGGTAAGGGAACCGACTCATCCATGACTACAAGTTCCACAATGCCTTGCGTCAGAGCCGGCTGCCAACGTCCTGTAGATGGAGCTGTTCTTCCGGGATCCGTCGTACCACCGCATTCCAAGATCTTCCGTTTGGTGGGCGACCCCCGACAGGATGCCAGCAAATTCTCCCACTTAAGGTCTGTAGATCTGTATTGCTCCCACCTTAATTGTGCTGTTGTTGTTGTTGTTAGTTGCCGTCGAGTTGTTTACGACTCATGGTGACGCTATGTACAATAGAACAAAATGCTAAACGGTCTTGCGCCAATTGCCTGACTGTTCCAATGTTTGCATCCATTGTTGCGGTAATTGTATCAATCCATCACAATGAAGGTCTTCCTCTTTTCCGCTGGCCCTCGACTTTACCAAACGTGATGTCCTTTTCAAGCGATCGGTCTTTCCTGACAATATGCCCGAAGTATGAGAGTCTAAGCCTAGTTATCCTCGCCTCTAGTGAACATCTTGGTTGTATTTCTTCTAAAACTGATTTGTTTGATCTTCTGGCAGTCCATGGTATTTTCAGTAATCTTCGCCAGCACCACAATTTGAATGCATCAATTCTTCTTCTATCTTACTTTTTTAATGTCCAAGTTTCACAGGCATATATGGCAATTGAGAAGACCATAGCCTTAATTACTTTCTGGAAATTGTTAAAAACCCGTTGGTTGTCCTAGTCTTTGACTAGGATGGCCAAGGAGCCTCTTTGTGATGCTGATGTAGTCTTCCAGTTGGTTGTGGGTTTTTTTTAAAGTCTGTTGCTTTGTTTTCTTTTAATTGTAAGCTGCCCAGAATGGCTCAGGAGTTGGGAGAAGAAGAGGAAGAGGAAGAATTGATGCCATATCATATTGCAATGCATGTGAATTACCTTCAGAAATTTCAGTCCAATTTTAATTAGCTTCTGAAACCTTCCAGAACTTTTTTGAAGAAGTGAAATTTCAGAACTGTGATCTGCCTGTTTTGGTGGTGAACACATAAAGGTAAAGTAAAGGTTCCCTTGATTTGCGCTCAGCCTTGCTGGACTTTCGAATAAGAAAATAACATCATTTTCAAGCTGAGCAAAAGTTCTTGTGACTTCATGGAGAAGTCCACATAGTTTTCTTGACAACAACACAGAAATGGCTTGCCACTTCCTTCTTTGGGTATTTTTATTTTTATTTCCCAATAAAAATAAAGCCTACAGCCCTGGGGCTCCCATCCAAGCACTAAACACTCCTGATTCTGCTTCATTCCCCCCCCCCCCCAAAAAAAAATCAGCTAAGGTTGATTAACAATAGATTTATTGCACTTCTTAAAATTGACTAACGTCAGATTTCAAGAGGACCAGTTGTCAAGCGGGATTTAAATAAAATCATGAGACTAGACTTGTAAACTCATAGACTGCAGATAGGGTAGAGTGGACTGCATAAGTAAATTAAAAGTAGAACTTCCCAGTTGACCCCCAGGGTTTTTTTTTTTGTGTGTGGTTTTTTTTTTGTGCGTTCAAGTCAGTCTTGACTCCTGGCAACTGCCTGGACTAGTCCCTGCAGTTTTCTTTGGAAGTGGTTTGCCATTGCCTTCTTCCTGGGGCTGAGAGAGAGGGGCTGGCCCAAGGTCACCCAGCTGGTTTTGTTCCAAAGGTGGGACTGCTGGTTTCTAACTTGGTGCCTTAACCACACCACCAAATTGGCTCTCTAGCAAGGACTAGCAAGTATATATAATTATTATAAAATAAAATGCACCATTCTTGGCTTGAAGCTTTACTAACTTTATTGCCCTGTATTTACAAGTTAGAACTAAATTTGTATTTAAGTAAAAGAGAAACTTGAAGGGAAAAGGTGGTTTAATTTAATGATAGCCATTAATTATAACAAGAAAAAGCACAAGTAGATTAAGGAATATGGTTTGATTAAGATATATAAAACTAATTGAGTAATTAATTTTGCATGGAAATCTTGATATTGCAAGGTGATTAACAGTAGAGAGATTAAGCAATTGAAAATCTTTTTGGCTGACTAGAAATCGGAATGTTAAAAGTCTGTAGAAAAATGTTCCCTTTCTTTCAAGTTGCTATAATTCAGTGAATGGTGTATTTTAAGAAAATTTGGTCAAGCTTAACTTGGGGCTCCACTGAAAATCTTTGGATTGATGTAAGGGCTAGAAGGACCAAGTTCGTATGCAAAGAGCCTGAGATCAGACAGCACACACAGAAAACAGGTGGAGCTCCAATTATATCACCTTGGCCACAATCTTGCCTGTTTTGATCACACCCTGTGGACATCCCTAGGCATGTCCATTACAATAATAATCCACAGATGTCAGCCATCACATCATTGATGTCAACCACCCCACCATTGAGAGATGCCCAACGCTTAGTCCATCGGGGTGCGTAGGCAACAAAAAGAGAAGGGTTTGAACAAGCATCCATATTGACTTGACTTATAGTTGGCAGGCATGGTTTTCTGCTCTATGATGGTTTTTCTAGGATCTGCAATAAACAAACTTATCAAAGTGATGTGTCCTCATATCTTGGCTTGCTAATCTTCAAGTTTGAGAAATGTTCTGGGTGAAACCTTCCTGGGAATCCATTCTAACTTGTCTCCTATTGCTTACAGGACAATTTCAGGTTCTGTGATCTGATCAATATGAATTTTTGGCAAGCTGTGGTTCACCAAATCCAGAACTGATACTGTAAAACAGGGGTCCCCAACCTGTGGGCCATGGCCCACTAGTGGGCCGCGGCCTGTTAGGAAGTGGGCCGCGGGGCTCCCTCCTGCAAACCCCGCCCCCCGGTGTGCGTGATTACCCCGCCCCCTGGTGCACACTATTGGCTCCCGCCTGCAAACCCCGCCCCCCGGTGCATGCAATTGGCTCCCGCCTGCAACACCCACCCACCCGGTCCATGGAAAAATTTTCTTCCACGACCGGTCCCTGGTGCCAGAAAGGTTGGGGACTGCTGCTGTAAAGGGCTATTTGTTTCCAATGATGTTTAAGATGTCTATTAAGGTTCTGGGGAAGACTAGGCAGAGCTTTGACTAGGCAGTTGACCACTCCCTTCCTTCCTTCCTTCCTTCCTTCCTTCCTTCCTTCCTTCCTTCCTTCCTTCCTGCCTGCCTGCCTGCCTGCCTGCCTGCCATCCATCCATCCATCCATCCATCCATCCATCCATCCATCCATCCATCCATCCAAACTATACTGCTGATATGGGTACTGGTATCTTCATGCTTCATTTTTGTTGCTGGACTACTCACCTTTTTGCATTTGGGGGATTTAAGAGTTGGGGTAAGGAGAATATTCAAAGAATGGACTGTCCCTGCATAACCCCAACTGAGTACTGAAATGTTTTTGGGGAGTCAAAAAAGTCAAGATGGAGCCCATGACCATGCAGTCAAAGCCCCACCCCTTTTTTCACCCCTAGTAATATGCTCTGTGCCCCATAGAACCATCTCTAGGAAATGCATTTGGACCTCAGTGTTTGTTCTGATCAACAGCTCCATTTTTGATGCATTCTTCAATTTGCATGGATTTGGTATTCTCCTTCAGACCTACCTTACCAAGTTACAGTGTTTTTTTTCAACTGCAGCTCTGCTTAAGTATTATCTAAGGCAGAGCTTTCCAAACTGTGTGTCGGGACATGTTAGTGTGTCGGCTGCAGTGTCTGGGTGTGTCCCAGCTGCGGCTGCCTCCCAGGTGCCCTGCTACCTCCAAACCTGCCCTGCCAGGATTCCGTGCAGGTCCTAGTGCCTGCCTTGTGCCCTGCTGCCTCCAAACCTGCTGTGATTCTGTGCAGATCCAAGTGCCTGCCTTGTGCCCTGCTACCTCCAAACCTGCCCTGCCAGGATTCCGCGCAGGTCCTAGTGCCTGCCTTATGCCTTGCTGCCTCCAAACCTGCTGTGATTCTGCGCAGATCCAAATGCCTGCCTTGTGCCCTGCTGCCTCCAAACCTGCCCTGCCAGGATTCCGCGCAGGTCCTAGTGCCTGCCTTGTGCCTTGCTGCAAGAGTGTGTCGCGAAATGATGCCCTGCTGTAAGAGTATGTCACGAAATGATGCATCTCTAAAAAGTGTGTCACCAACATGAAAAGTTTGGAAAGCTCTGATCTATGGAGCTGTTTATTGTGTTTTAATTTAATTTAATTTAATTTAAGACAGGACTTTTTTTATCTTTTATTTTCAAGATATAATTAAAATACAAAAAAGAAAAAACTATAGGATAGAAAACAGAACTAAAGAAAAAAGAACAAACTATAAAGATGTGAATAGAAAGAGAAAAGAGAAAAGGCGACTTCCGACTTTTTCCGATACAGATATAGGTAAATATACAAATCTAATCTCTTACAATTAATTAACCTATCATAACATTATTTCTATTACAACAAATCATTTGATCTCTAAAACCCAAAATCAAAACATCATTTTAAGATAGGACTGAAATAAAATAAATGCCAACAATGGGGCTGGCTCAGTTCCTTCCTCCCCCATTTTGCCTTCCCTTCTGCATTGTTTTATTCATGGCAACCCACATGCACACGTGTAAGGTGTGGAATAATGCCAGTTTCCTCTGAGAATCTAAAACAAAAATTACAAAACAAAGATTGAGGTTTATCTTCATGCTTGTTAATATTTCCTTCAAATTAACCCAAATTACTCAACTTTTTATTTTCAGGTCTAAGAATTCTAGAAAACGGATGTTGTGTGGGCCAATCCTTTCATTTGCAACTTTTATTCCCACTGAGTCATCAGAAATTTCCAGTGTCTGCCACACCTTTGGGTTTTGCTCATCCAAACCAGACAGTGCTGTATTAGATCCTGTTTATTTGGTTTAGTGTTTTTTTTTTTTTTTTGCAAAGTTGCTTAAAATTGGACAGATAATTTTTTAAAAAAACATTTGATCTCCTAGGAGATACATTCTATTGAAAAAAGAAACACAGTACCCATTATTTTATTCGATTTCCAAGACTTACAGTACATTCTACACCACGGTTAATCAACTTGATTGAGAACAGATGAAAAGGTGATCCACAAATGCACCATTCCATGGAGCAGTGCTTTTTCATTTTATAGGCCCGTTCCCACAACATTTTCAAACTGGATCAATAAGGAAGTTACTGTATTGTAAGAAGACCAAAAGCAAATCACTTGACCCTGTCTGTGAATAGTCAAGTGTTAAATTTAACTTCGAGCAGATCCAAACATCCGTAGGGTTAAACTAACTCAGTTTAGTCAATGTTGTGGTGGGCATATCTAAACCCAGTCAGTTCTTCCACCATACATAATTAGTCCTCCAAGAAAAAGAGGTGAAGTGAAAGAAGGGCTGGAAAAACAAGGTCAAACAGCAAAGAAACATACTTCTCATTAACTGGCTGGAATAGCCAAGTCATACCTCCTGCTGTGTGCCTAGTCCGTGGGGAGAAAGTGACTTATGATGTCGTAACATCTTGCTAGTGCTTGGTGCAAGGGCTCATTAGACACTTCCCAAAGAAAATAGGTTCATTCCCCATATGACTTTTGTTGTTGTTGTTGTTGTTCAGTCGTTTAGTCGTGTCCGACTCTTCGTGACCTCATGGACCACAGCACGCCAGGCCTTCCTGTCCTCCACTGTCTCCCGGAGTTTACTCAAATTCATGTTCATTGCATCGGTGATGCTATCTAACCATCTCATCCTCTGCCGTCCCCTTCTCCTTTTGCCTTCAGTCTTTCCCAGCATCAGGGTCTTTTCCAGTGAGTCCTCTCTTCGCATTAGGTGGCCAAAGTATTTGAGCTTCAGCTTCAGTATCTGTCCTTCCAATGAGCAGTCAGGGTTGATTTCCTTTAGGATTGACTGATCTGACCTCCTTGCAGTCCAAGGGACTCTCAAGAATCTTCTCCAGCACCACAGCTCGAAAGCATCAATTCTTCGGCGCTCAGCCTTCCTTATGGTCCAACTCTCACAGCCATACATTACTACTGGAAAAACCATAGCTTTAACTATACGGACGTTTGCTCCCACCGTATAAACAGAATCTTGCCAGACTAAAGCTACTCTACCTAACCTCAGGGGAAATAACCTGGGAGAGCTATGTTGTTGTTCAATCATTTAGTCGTGCCCAAATCTTCATGACCTCATGGACCATAGCACGCCAGGCCTTCCTGTCCTCCACTGTCTCCCGGAGTTTACTCAAATTCATGTTCATTGCATCGGTGATGCTATCTAACCATCTCACCCTCTGCCGTCCCCTTCTCCTTTTGCCTTCAGTCTTTCCCAGCATCAGGGTCTTTTCCAGTGAGTCCTCTCTTCGCATTAGGTGGCCAAAGTATTTGAGCTTCAGCTTCAGCATCTGTCCTTCCAATGAGCAGTCAGGGTTGATACTAGTTGTGACCCAATTCTGTGCTGCCACTAAGGAGATCTGTCTGAGTTAGTGGCTAACTGGGTTAAATGTATTATGGGAACAAGGCTAAATGTGGTTCATTTGAAGACTAGAGATTGAGGGTGCTGAAAGGTATCAGGGGCATTACAAATTTCAGAATAAATAAAATTAAAGGATGGCAACGGGAGCCACCAATAGGTTCATTGAGTGAATTGATAGTTGATGATGCCCCCAAACGTGTCTGCAGCTAGAAAAAAGACAGAATGCAAAGTTTCCAGTTAAATGTCACTTCTGTTAACCTCTTCAAAATCATTGCAAGTAATATTTCCTTACTTTACTGGGTTGTTAAAGGATTATAAGGATAGCCTAGGTAAAATCCTTTGAATAAATAAGAGAGTTCAGTGTAAACGCTCCGCATAATTATTTCCCCTCAAATCATTGCATTTCTTTGAAATCTTTCAGCTCTTCGGTGTGCAGCTTATAGCCTCTAAACTGCTTTCCTACTAGCCGGCAATCAACAATTTCATCATAGTTTCCATTTCAAGTTCACGAGCAGAAAAGAAGCCTACCCCCCCCTGCCCGCCCACCCCCGTTAGTGTGACAAGTGGTAGTTAAAGATGTAGCAGGGAAATGATGGAATGGTTTAACAATGAAAATGTCCTTATGTAATCCTGATCTAACTGTGATTGTTGACTTAGGTGGTGACTTGTGTCCATGCTTTAACAAATTCCTGAAATGTCTCCTCCATCTGTCTTAGCAGTGGCCCAAATTTCGGGAAGACTGACCACCGTTTAAGTGGTTGGACAAAGACCTCAGGGCAGCAAGTACGCTGGAAAAAGTTGAACAAACAAACTTGTGTGTAGTTTAGTCCATGGTGGCCATTTAGATATGGCCCCCTGCCGTTAAGGATGGTCTCTCTGTTTTATAACAATGGCGTGTCAATGGCAATGGTCCGCTCCCTGCTTTTTATGGTGTTTGAATCACAACAAGGGTGATGTTCCACATGCTGAGAATCAGAAGGGAAACAGTCTCTCTTTGGCTGTGGTTGCTTCAAACATTCAAGGAGTGCTTAAAGTGAGGTGCTGGGACCTGGGGTTCGATCAGAGGCTGAAGGAGGAAGGATAGAAGCAGAAGACGCAGATAATGAAAAAAGGCTCCTGAAGCAGCATAAAAGGGTCTACTCCTTCACTGAAGACAATTGGAGATTCTGCCCTGCTTAAAAACTGCCTGCAGAACTAGCAAAGAGACAGAAACATATGTGACTTCACAAAGCAACTCTCATTACTTCCTGCACAAGCTCCTTCAAATTTCCACTGGAATCATTGGGAACAGAGCTCATGATTTTTCTCTCCATCCTTTCCCTCCCTGTGATTAATCACTGGTAGAGTTCCTCTGTCAGCAAATCAATCTTATCATAGGTATCCGAGCTGAACTTGTTAATTTGAATTGGTTAACAATTTAGAATTATATCCAGTGCTTTCTCTGCCACTGTAAACACAGCATTCTGGGGTTAGTACCTTTCTAGCATGCCATGAGAGGAAGTGGAAAGGGACTGAAATAAAGAAGTTGCAAAGCTACCACTAAATGTCCAGGTTTGACCTCTTGGCCTCAGGAAGTGCCCATGAAAGAAATGGATCAAATTCATTTGACCCACAAAGGATATCTCTATCATCTTTCATGGAGTCTGAAAGAAATTGTTACTTGAATACAGCAGGGCTGTAGCATGTATTTTCAGTTCTACTTTCCATGTGGGAAGAAAATGGAAAGATGAATTGTTTCTATTCTTAATGCTCCTAGTCTGTTATATTCTGAAAACAGGGCGCACAGGAAGAATTTCGTATCTCATAAGGTGCTAAGAAGGGGATCTTGGATACAATCCCATTGAGATCAAACACCTTTTAGTTATTATTTTTTAATTACAGGAAGGAAGGAAGACTCAAGAACCATGTACAGTACCATTTAGCTATTGAACAAAACTAATTTTGGGTATACAGCATCTATACCATTCAAGTGGGTATGCTTATTTACAGAAGATGCATTGTTAAACATCTATAATGATATATGTATTTTACATTTCTATTTAGGACTCCATTTAGGACTTCCAGTAAGAAAATGCTTGTTCACATATGGAAAGGTGATTTTTTAAATGAGTTGTATAATTTAATAAGTTCTTATTGCCGTCACAAAAGCACTTATCATCCATATGCTTCAGCCACTTTTTAGGTTCTAAAATGTTGGTGGTGTAAATACAGCCTGCGTTCACATCCCTGAAGACTAGCAGCCTTACACTAGAGCAGTGTTTCTCAACCTTGGCAACTTTAAGATGGGTGGGCCTCAACTCCCAGAATTCCCCAGCCAGCCAAGCTGGCTGGGGAATTCTGGGAGTTGAAGTCCACCCATCTTAAAGTTGCCAAGGTTGAGAAACTCTGCACTTAAGGGTCAATTAACATTAGCTCCAAATGAGGCATGGCTTTGGGTTACATAACGGCAGTTTAACTAAGCCCCTCCTTCTTTGATGGAGATGGGAAAATGTGGAGTCCTGTTCCAGTTCTAGAATTTGCTGGAATTAGGGCAAGAGGAGAGGGAATTAACATAGTTCCCCAGAGCTTCAGATTAAAGGATGTCATTTCCAGAAAAAAAAGGAAGTTTGGGTAAAATAAATCAAGTGGCCCTTGCTTCAAGAAAAAATTGCTATCCTATAGGAACAGGTTAACATATTCTAGCCCAGAGTTGCACTATGCTTTTCTGAATGTTTGTTCCTCAATGCTGTGCCAAAATGTCTTTGCCTCTGTCTTTTATTTTTCTGTGCAAGTTCATTCATTATGCATATTTCAATCTTACTTGCATATCTCAGATGGCACATTAAAATAATCTTTTGTAATTAGGAATAATAATTTTGAAATCCCACCCTTTTTTATTTTCAGCACACATCTTGTGGTCTGCTTGAATCATTGCATTTTCTTTTGTCATACCCTTTTAAAATTCTTGTTTTCTTGTGATTTGAACAGCACTGTATGTACCTCCTTCAACAAGAATGTTGATATTTTGGTATCCAAAGTGAAAAATAATGTTATAGTTTTCTTTTTAAAAAAATAATGTTTGATTTTGTATTGTCGAAGGCTTTCACGGCCGGAGTTCAATGGCTGTTGTGGGTCTTCCGGGCTGTGTGGCCGTGTTCTGGAAGAACACGGCCACAGAGCCCGGAAGACCCACAACAGCCAATGTTTGATTTTGTTTATCTCTTGTGAAATTGATATATATCCCCAAAAAAAGGGGGGGGGTGTAACCTCTACTGGCAAACTAACCCTCCCCCAAATTCTCCTGCCCCCAGTATTTAAAAGGCATTTACTTTGAAGCTTAGCCTTACCAAACAAAACGAAAGTCTTCCACTCAGCTTTTCTTTTCCTTCTTTTGTCCTATTGGAAGGATTAAAAATATCATTCGTAACTCATAATTGTTCTTCAACAGTTACAACAACTTTCAGGAATAGTAAGGTTAGCATTGTTTATCTTTCTCAATCTCTATCTATCTATCTATCTATCTATCTATCTATCTATCTATCTATATCTATCTGTTTGAAATATCCATAGCTAAGCCATGTTGACAGGAAGCAAACATTCAGGCCTGCATTGCACTGAATTTCTCATTTCTGCTGTTTTAGAATCATACAATTTTTAAAAAGCAATTCTTCGGAGAACATTGCATTTGCAATGTGTCCATCCCACTTCCTGGAAAACCTCCAGATGTAGAAAATGTGTGTGTAAGTAAAAATAATAATAAGCCTGTAATGTAATCAGTTGTCATAATACTGGATTGTTTGCTTAATGATGGTTTCCTCTACCCTCCCCCATGCCACTGTGGTCTGTGTTTTTCACTGTTGAAAACATTTCCACCAGAAAGGGATCTTTTCGCCTTGCAGCCAGTCCTACGTCTGACTCTTCTGCATGGAATTTAGGGCATTACTAAAAGTTAAGACTTCTGTCTGTGTGATACACAATTGTAAACAATTACAATCCAGTAATATTATTGCCAGAAACATCATATTGCCTTGTCTAAATTGCAGTGGCTGGCCAGCCCACCGTCTTCCCAAGTCATGATTCTCCCAAGGCATGGATAAATGGTTATTAGTATAGGAGAGCCAGACCAAACTGTAATCAGAGTGAAATCAATCTTTCAATTCCCTGGAAGGTCCTGTAGCTGGAAGAGGTTTCTGCATGTGTGAAAAATCCTCTTCCTATGCTCCTAGTGAAGTGCATAGAAGACTTCTTCTCAGAAGGAACACAAAGCAAGTCAAGGTGGATATTTGCTGTGTTGTGTAGCTAAACTCCCTTTTGAAGCTTTGTACAGCCCTACTTGGTAGACTGGAGGGATGTATGATGGGAGAACCATGTATGATTATTTATTTATTTATTATTTCTAACTTATATCACTTATATGTTAAGAGTGTCATGGTGGTAGACTGTGAATTTGGGTTTATGCTACAACAAAACTATGGGTGGAATGTAGACAAAAACAGGAATAACAAGCAGAATGTGGCATTCTTACATCAAGGGCTTTGATATGTATTTTGGCAGCAAATTGTTGCAAACAAAAGAAAGAAAAAGCTCAGAAAAATGTACATAAACTTGGAGACTCACAAAACTGATGTGCCCAGTGAGGTTTAATTGATTTATACAACTTTCTACGTCCATCCTTTTCTTCCTGTGATAATTGTCACCTACACATCTCTCTCCCTACTGTGGGCTTTAATTCTCTCCTGTCAAATTGCGCTCCATCCGCAGAGTCATGGCTAAGCTTGTAAGAATCAGACTTAATTATTAAATGACATTTCACTGACAAAGATCTATTTCTAAACAATGGCTGGGTGTCAAATGGTATAGATTTAAAGCTACTGTCTTGTGAATAATTTTGCAAATGTAAACATAGAGTAATATCTTAAGACATAAACTGATATGCCAGATTAAGGAAGGAAATTACTCAACATTTTACCATGCATCTTCTTTTCTTTCAATTTCCATCTTAGCATTAAATGTAAAGGTAAAGGTTCCCCCTGCACATTTGTGCAGTCGTGTCCGACTCTAGGGGCCGGTGCTCATCTCCGTTTGTTAGCCAAAGAGCCAGCGCTGTCCGAAGATGCTTCCATGTGGCCTCATGACGCACGTGGAACGCTGTTACCTACCCACCGAAGTGGTACCTATTCATCTACTTGCATTTGCATGCTTTTGAATTGCTAGGTTGGCAAGAGCTGGGGCTAGTGCAGGAGCTGACACCGCATGCAGGGCTAGGGATTCGAACCTCCGAACCTGCGATCTTCCGATCGACAAGCCTGGCGTCTTACCCGCTGAGCCACCACACCCCCTGTAGCATTAAATGAGGTATTGTTAAATACTAGAAACAATCATGTACCCGTAATATTTCCACATATACCCATATACACACATACAGATACTTCCAAAGTCTGTGGCAAGGAGACCTTAAATATCTATGTTTATTAGATGTTATGTCTACTTTGTCAGGAGTCTGTGAGAATCACCTATAGGAAGACATATTGGGACAAATGTCCCTTGTGAATTCAGAGAGGAGACTCTGAATATTGATACTAATATTACCTACACAAACTACTGCACACAGACTGCAGTCTCTGTCTAGAGAACAACGTCAAGATCCAGATCTCTAACTAAAACATACGGTCACTTTTTTGGATATTTTCCCCCACCCCCTCCGCTCTGACTATCTTGCAAGATGATACTAACAGTGTTTCAACATTCGTTAGGGTTTTCCTCATGGACATGTTAATACGAGTTGGCAGAAAAATAGGTTGGCATATTGGCAATGCTCTGATGGCCAACCTCTACTCTTACTCTGTTATAAGGCTTCTGTGTGGTCCTGTCCTGACAGCTTTACTTCAGGGTAATTTAAGGACAATCATTCGTAAATTCCCCTGGCTTTGTTCCCCCTCCTACCCAGTGTCACCAACTGGCAGGAAAAAATCAATAATTGCTCTCCTTAAAGTGTGACAGGCTTGGACGAGAATGGCTGGGTGCCTAAGATTGAGGGTTTAGCCACCTTTCACGTTGCCTGAATGAGAAGTCTCTAATGTGGACGCCTTCTGCACCAGTGAACTCAGGCTGGTTCTGAATGTGGATCCATTGGTCTTCTGGAAGACGGATGCATTTGTGTCCCGAAATAGCCCAGTGATGAGGGTGGAAGAGGGATGCAGGGCTGGAGCTTTTAATCTGTAAGGACTACCATTTGATTGCATATACTGGCATGGATTGATGGCTTCTTATTAGTTTTATAAATTCATTTTATTGATATTTTGATTTTGAAAATTATAAACTGTTGGGAGTTTTTGTAGGGTATGGATGAGATGGTTAGATAGCATCACCAATGTAATGAACATCAATTTGAGTAAACTCCGGGAGACAGTGGTGGACAGGAAGGCCTGGCGTAATAAGGTCCATGAGGTCACGAAGAGTCGGACACGACTAAACGACTGAACAACAACAACAACAACATGGTGGTATATAAAGAATAAACCAATAATATTAATATTCAGCCCAAATGTATCATGGTATCTTTTCTCTCTCTCCCCTCTCTCTCTCTCTCTCTCTCTCTCTCTCTCTCTTCCCCTCCCCCCCAATATATCTATATGTATCTAATCTATCCATCCATCCCTTCCAGTCAGTTTTTGACTCCTGGGCAAATCCCTGCAGTTTTCTTGGCAAGATTTTGGAAGTGGTTTGCCCTTGCCTCCTTCCCAGGGCTGAGAGAGAGTGACTGGCCCAAGCTCACCCAGCTGGCTTTGTGACTAAGGCAGGACTGGAATTCATAGTCTCTTGGTTTCTAGTCTGATGCCTTAACCACCACACCAAACTGGCTGTCATCATGGTATCTAATGCAACTGCATAATACAAGCCATTTGAGCAAATGTCTCAGAACTGTATATTAACCAGGTTAGTAATAGAACTATCTGAAAACAGTACAAGGCAGCATTCTAAGTTCATTAGCGACATCATTACTATTGTAACACAAAATGAGTTGCCTTCAAATTTCCTGAATTGGGATCACAAATATACTCTGACAGTTTTAGAATAAAGTTACGCTTGAATCCTGCTGGGACTCACCAAATTCCATCACCACTGTTCTCAATCGTCCCTGTTTGTAATGGCTGATTCAAACACAACAGACTTCATATGAAAGCCATCAAAAGAATTAATTTTAATGTGCAGTTTAGCTGGAAGTTAGAATGTTTGGTACATTGCTTACCAGACAGTAATCTAGCTGATTTGGTGGTGAGCCTGTGCTAATGTCGATTGTCCTCAGATGTCTATAGCACTGGCTTTGAAAGTCTCTGTGGTGAACAGCTTACAAATACTATAATTTCCATGTGGAATATTTCCACATGCAGTTGTCTTTTGCTAATGAATATGTATGGGCTGTAACATTTGAATTGGCTCTCGAGTGTTTGCTCAACAGCAAAACATGCAGTTAAATACAGAATCAAGTTAAAGCTGTAAGAAATCTCTCCCAGTGGCATATGTAGAGCCAAATTAAACTATATTTTCAAGTTTATGCAGTTGCTGGTGTTCTAATTGCGCTAACAGGATGGGATTCCATGGCTGCATTGCACCCACAGAAAATGCATCTTAACATGTTTTACCTCATCTTAGTCCTACTGGTGGGAAGATACACAGAAGAGCCTTTTCATTAGATATCAGAATGCTGGGAGAGTACAAATTATCCCCTAAGTACCCTGGTCTTTTTAAGTAACCAAAGCAAGCAGAAACGTAGGGTAAACAGGCAACTGTTCTAATATTGGCACCATATTTATGGCTCACATATTTATGTGAGCACTCCATCTGCTGAAGTCCCTTCAAAACTAGCCTGGTATAGAGCTGGGTCAATTTTTTCCAGAAATTAGCCCCATTGGGTATATCAGCTTCAGGTGGGTAGGGTACCAGATCTGCTTTGCAAAACTCAGTATGACCACTTGATGGCAGCAAGGAGCAAGAGTTTTCTCAATTTGTTTAGTGCCATCTAGTGGTTGCACAGAGTTTTAAGGCCCAGATCAAGTCGCCCTAAAGATGGGCAAAGGGACACTATCTAAATATCCAGAAGCAAGGCTGGATCCTGGAGAACCATCACATTATGAACCATAGCCTCTTCCTTGAAATTATCTTGTCCAGAACAAGCATAGTCTTACAACTTCTGTAAAGGTTAGTCTGAATCGTCATATTTCTGGCTGATGTAGCTAACCATAAGAATTTCCATAAGGAAGATAGACTTATGACTATCTATGGAAGCCACAAGTGATTGTTAAGAATAGGACCATCTCAAATGAACAAATGAATAAAATCTACAGAAAAAGAGAAGAACATTTGCCACTTCTCAGATAAGTTCAAAAATAATAGTCTTCTATGGTACTGTATGAAATGCAGCATGTTAAAGAATAAAATTATTATCCATATGGACCTGCCCTGTAAGATCTTTCAATGCAATTTCTCACAGTGCTAAAAAACGTCCTTTAAAATAACAAATACATTATAGGTTTGCCCACCTACGTACAAGCCTGAGAATATGTTATTTCTCAGACTTTGTTAATTTTTGAGTCTGGGAACTTTTTCATTCCCTAGGAAGATAAAAAACATGAAACATCCTTGAATTTATGAAAACAAATCTTTATTTTCCCTTACTTCCTTTGTATCTATATCAACAGTGCAGTTCTGTTCAGAGGCAGGACCCAGTGAATCCAATGAAACTTACTCCCAAGTAAATGTGTATAGGATTGCACTCTTAGTGCAATAGTTTTTTTTGTGCAAAAGTAAGATTCACTCTTAGTGCAATAGTTTTTTTCTTCTTCCACTTTTACAAGTGTCTCTCCCTTCCCAGGCTAATACTTGAATATCAGCCATTTCATTTATTGCCATTGTAAAGGAATTTTGCACATGTGGAATTAGTCAAGAAATTATCCTACTTCGGATACACTATGCAAAGACCTAGGTCTCTGGAGAAGGCTCTAATGCTGGGAAAGATGGAAGGAAAGAGAAGAAGAGGATGACCAGCAGCAAGGTGGAGGGACTCAGTTACAGCAGCAATGGGTGCACCATTGGAAGCCCTGAAGGACCAGGTTAGGGACAGATGGTCATGGAGAAAATCTATCTACATGGTTGCTAAGAGTCAACACTGACTTGATGGCACATAATCAGAATCAGAATTTAGATTAATAGAATTACAAAATGTAAAGGTTGAAGAGATCTTGGAGATTGTCTAATCACGCCCAGTGTAGGAATCTACTACTACTACCTCCTCGACAGAAGGCTGTCAAGGCCTTGATAATACCTCCAGTGATGGAGAGTCCTTGAGGCAGATGGATCCACTGTTGAACAGGATTTACCATCAGGAATTTTTCTTTGATATCCAACTCAAATCTACTTCCTTGTAATGTAAATCCATTGCTTCATGTCCGGTCTTCCGAAACAAACTCTTAACTGTTCTCTCTCTCTTGTACATGACAACCATTCACATACTTGTAGACAGCTATCCTTTCTCCCTGCAGCTTTCTCTTCTCCAGGCTAAACATACCCAGGAACTCCAATGTTCCTCATTAGCTTTTCTCCCAGGCTGCTTAACATCCTGGTTGTTCAGTTCTGGACATACCACGTTTTGTCAGTGCCTCAGAATTGAACACAACGTTCTAGGCACGGTCTGACCAGCACAGAATAGACAGAAACAGTGACATCTCTTAATTTTCACATTATAGTTATTTTGATGCAGCTTAGGATCAACATTTGGGTTTTTTGTTTTTTTTTGCAGTTGAATTGCACTGTTAGCTTGTGTCATCCACAAGACACTCAGAACCTTTTTGCACGTACTACTGCCCAGTAGGGTATCTCTCTCCCCCCCCCCCACATTTCTGTATTCATGACTTAGACTTTTCCTACTCAGATGTAGGACTTTACATTGGTCTTCGTTGAAATTAATCTTGCCCCTTGTTCTAGCTTAACAAGATCCTCTTGAACCCTGATACTGTTCTCTAAGGTATTTGCTATAACCCCCCCCCCATCTTTATGTCATCTACAAATTTGACAACATTATTTTTTAACCTCTTATCCAAGTCATTTAAAATTATGTTGAACAGTACAGTACAAGGTCTGTATGCCACTCAGCACCTCCTTCCAGCCATTGACATACACTCACTGGGTATCAATGTTCAACCAGCTTTGTATCCATCTGATGATAGCATAGTCTAGTCCACTGAAGCAAAGTAGGACTTGAGGAGCTCCAACTTCTCTCTGTCCTCTATTGCTATCCTATCATCTTCTCCCACCACACCCACTTCTTCCTATTTCCTTTGGAATAGTCTTTGTTGCTTTTATCTTCTCATGGGAGCCCCCCTTTCTCTTGTTCTTTAGCCTTTCTAACTTTCTTTCTACAGATACTAGTTGCTTGCTTGTAGCACCTTGATAATTACAACCGTCTTCTATTTCCTACATATGTCCCTTTTAAGTCTTAGTTCTATCAAAAGCTCCCTATGCATTAACCTGGTTTCTTGATCTGTCCCACATTTGTTCTCATTGGAGTGATGGGCAATTGTACTTCCAGTGTCTTATTTTTGAAAATTTTCCAATTCTCCCCAATTCCTTTGTCAAGAGGATCTTTGATCATGGGATTCCATCTAGTTTTTCTCTAACCTTATTGAATTTGGCCCGGCTGAAATCTCATGCATGTGTATGATTATGCTCCAATTTATTTTCTGAATCCTCAACCACAAAATTGTTGGAAGTATGAGATCATTGGCACTGATTAGTCACCACCTCATGACCTACTGATCACAAGGGTGCAGAAAGGTGTAAATAGAAGATTTAGTCTGTGTCCCTCCTTGTATATCATTCTGATGCTTTGCCTGAGGGATTGCTAATTCCTTCTACCTTTCTTCCCAGGCACACACACACAAAGCCCATGCTTTTTTACTCTTCACCTGGTAGGATATAACTAGCTAGGTGCTAGGTAAAGGTAAAGGTAAAGGTTTTCCCCTGCACAGTCATGTCCGACTCTAGGGGCCGGTGCTCATCTCCGTTTGTTAGCCGAAGAGCCAGCGTTGCCCGAAGATGCTTCCGCGATCATGTGGCCAGCATGATGCCCGCGGAACACTGTTACCATCCCACTGAAGTGCTACCTATTTATCTACTTGCATTTGCATGCTCTCGAATTGCTAGGTTGGCAAGAGCTGGGGCGAGTGCGGGAGCTCACTCCATCATGCAGCGCTTGGGTCACCTATATAGGTGCTAGGCCAGAGCTTTCCAAACTGTGTGTCGGGACACGTTAGTGTGTCAGCTGCAGGGTCTGGGTGTGTCGCGGCTGCGGCTGCTGCCTCCGAGCCCTGCCAGGATTCCATGCAGGTCCTAGTGCCTGCCTTGTGCCTTGCTGCCTCCAAACCTGCTGTGATTCCGCACAGGTCCTAGTGCCTGCGTTGTGCCCTGCTGTAAGAGTGTGTCGCGAAATGATGCCCTGCTGTAAGAGTGTGTCACGAAATGATGCCCTGCTGTAAGAGTGTGTCGCAAAATGATGCCCTGCTGTAAGAGTGTGTCGCGAAATGATGCCTGTCTAAAAAGTGTGTCACCAACATGAAAAGTTTGGAAAGCTCTGTGCTAGGATTTGCTTATTTGCTTATTTATTTATTTATATTTGTTTTTATTTGTTTTATTTTATTCTAGTAGTTAAGGCTCCAGGCTAGAAACCAGGAGTCTGTGAGTTCTAGTCCCGCCTCAGGCATGAAAGCCGGCTGGGTGACCTTGGGCCCGTCACACTCTCTCAGACCTAGGAAGGAGCCAATGGCAAGGCAGGAGAATGTGAGTTCTAGTCCCGCCTCAGGCATGAAAGCCGGCTGGGTGACCTTGGGCCAGTCCCTGTCTCTCAGCCCTAGGAAGGAGCCAATGGGAAACCAGGAGACTGAGAGTTCTAGTCCCGCCTTAGGCATGAAAGCCGGCTGGGTGACCTTGGGCCAGTCACTCTCTCTCAGCCCAAATCACCTCACAGGGTTGCTGTTGGGGAAAAAATAGGAGGAGGAAGGAGCATTAGGTATGTTCGCCACCTTGAGTTATTTATAAAAATAATAAAGGCGGGATAGAAAATAAAAAAATAAAATAAAAATAAAAATTATCCAAATCTGCTTGGCTTGGTGGTCTATCACACACCACACAATAGTATCTTTATTAGTTCCTCTTCTTTTTATTCTTACGCAAATGGTATTGACTGGACCTTCATCCTCAAATTCCTGAATCTCAATACATATCTATAGTCCTTTCATGTATAATCCCATCTTCCATCCCTTTTGTCAGGTCTGTTCCTTTTGAGTAAGTTATAACCTTCAGTTCTTCCACTCAGGAATTTTATCCTGCTAGATTTCAGTAATGCCTACTAAAACATATTAATGGTCTCCTGCATTAAGGCTTCTAGTTCTTTCTGTTTCTTCCCCATATTGTGTGCATTTGTATATGGACACTGGAATCCTTGGATAATTCCTCCACCAGAATCCTTGGCTGCTCATTATTGGGTGCCTTCACTTCCTGCATAACCCCCAGCACCTGGTGTCATGCTACTTTTTGGGCTGTCTTGCCCACCCAGAATTCAGTTTAAAGCTCTCCTAATCAGGTTTGTAAGATGCCTTCTAAACATATTCTTTCCAGGATTTGTGAAGTGCAACCCCAATCTTTCCAGGAGTCCCTCATCTTGAAAACTCATCCCTTTGATAAAGAATGCAAATATTTCCCATTGGCCCCATCTGTCTGGCCAGTTCATTTCCTGTGCCATCTCCCCCAACAGAAAAGAGTCAAGAAAACACAACCTGGGGCCCCAACATCTTCACCCACTTGACCAGCACTTCATTGTCCCTCACAGTGTCTTTAGTTGTGTCTGATTGTGTCATTTCTTCCCATGTGGTTCATATAGAATGGAATATTTATCAGGGAGCTTAAAAGGTCTTGTGAATTCTTCTGTCACATCCCAAATATATGTCCCATGAAGTCCCACACACTTCTCTTGGCAGACTGCCTGGCCAACTGATTGCTGCTTTAGTCCCCCTCATTTGGATGCCTCAAACCACCCCCACCTGTTGCTTCCAACTCTTTGGGGCAGAAGAAGCCATCCTTCCTTTGAAGTGTCCTCTTCTTCAGTCCCTGAGCCTTGTGGCAACTGCTCTTCATCCAGGGGTCCAGAAGCATCAATGGCGAGGTCCTAAAATCTATTATGAAGCTCCAGAATATATTTTGTCAGCCTTAGGCCTTTGAGTCACCTGCCTCCATCTCTTCTCAGGACTGTTGTCCCTCCATGAGTTCTCTCTGTGACCAATTAAGGACATCCCTCTGTCCCCTGATGGGCTGGAAGGTGGACAGTTTTGTCTCTAACTCATGTGGACCTTCAGGTTCAGCTTGTGTAGTTCTTGTCATCTTCAGGGAGGAAAACTAACATGGTCCACCCCCTGCATGCCATGAGAACAGTTCCTTCTGTATCCATGTCCCTTTGATGAACCCAGATTGTTAAAAAGTGCCTCCCCTGTTTGTTCTCCCTGTTCATTGGTCCCCTTAAAAAAGGGGGCTCAGCAGTTTTAAGATATAAGTCCCCTGACAATCTGAGTTTGAATGGGGAGGAAATATGAACTTAGAGCTAACATGGGAACATTTTATTTCTAGCTTAAAAGTGTCGTTACTTGACTGAAGGGGGTGGTTCTTCCTTTGATGGGTCCAGCCCTAATGTAGTTCGTTTGGCTTTGAATTAGCCAGCCTTTGGAGTTTATAAAACATAGTTTATAAATTTAGTTTACAACCTGGTTGCTTTCTTGATGTATAAGCTTCTGTATTTGGAGTTCTGCTGAATAGCTGTGATGCCTAGTGAATCCTGGAATGGAAGCTGTGCATCTCAAGGGCACCCAGATCAGAAAAGTCTGGCTTGGAGACTTTTATTAACCCTGCCAATTTGTGATCTGTTCAGTAGATCACGGTTTTTTAAAAATAGCCTTTTTCTCTGCAAGGTTTTTCCCATTTGAATTAAGAAAAAACAAACATACACCGAAGTGACTTTTTTTCTGTCCTCCGAAGGGTGGGGTGGGGAAACACCACACAGAAATAAATCTTTTGTCTCTTGATAGGGATGATAACAATTCGTCCACATTCATTCTCTTTTCGTTTGTTCTATGTTTAGACTGAGACTTGAGATTTAACACCCCTTGGCTGAACACCATTGTTCTAGGCAGAAATAACAAAAAAAATCAGGAGATTGAATCTCTGATCTATGACAAATCATATAATCCAGGGCTCTTTATATTCTCAAATGGAAGGCAAGAGAAGATGTTCATTTGACTATTAATTGCATGTGATTCATGGATGATTCTTCTTTTCTTTCGTTCTTGTCCACCATGGCTTATTTATCACCATGACTTATTTATCAAGATTTGCACTGAGTATTTCAAACGGTAATAATTGTCCTCCACCGTTAGAGACCCTTTGCAGTAACTTTGAGGGCTGGCAAACCTCTTTCACTCAGAATCCCAAACCCACATCCTCTTCTTCAGCATAAAATTTTCAGTCATGCACAATGATGTCAAAGAAAAACAACAAGTTCTTAGAGGCCCACACTGACAGAAGATGACAAATATATTTGAAAATCCTGTGTGCTGCTTCCCCCCCCCCCCCCAGGAACATTATGAATTGTTCTAAGTATACTAGGAGGGAGTAAAATATCATTTTTAATGTCACATGCAACTTTTTGCTCTTCCCTTGTTTTCTTCCAAGTTATTTTACCATGGTTCTTGCTGGGACAGCAAGGATTAGCTGACCACTTCCCCTTGGCAATTAAGGAGTAGAACCACTTGCTTACGCACAAGGAGACCATCATACCTCACCCCAGAACAGGGCAGGAAAGCCAAGCAGGCTGTTATTCCCAGGCCAATCATGTGACAGACGTAAGAAAGATAACATAGCATACAGAGCGCCAGTGTTAGGTTGCAACAGCTTCGAACGGCAAGATTTACACCGTATTTACTTATTTGTGTGTTCAAAGTATTTCTGTTCTGTCCTTTGGGTTGTTTTTTTTTTAAATACTTCTAGGTGAGTTCTGTTGTTAAGTGGAATATTTCATCTAGAAATTACAGGCAAGACAATGCCAGGAAAACTCCTTTCAATAAGAATGTGGATTCTCAAGTTCTGGGCTTAAAGAGAACGATTTTGCATTTGAGGGGCACGGTAAGGATGTGCCGTGTAAGTGGGAAAGGGGCACCACTCGATCTCTTTGCACAGCTATTGTCACCCTTTCTCACTAGAAAATTCTGTCTCCAAAGTCTGCTTCAGGAGAGGCGGGAGGGAAGGAGTCAGGAACTCCTAATTGAATTAGTGTTGAAGATGGAAGGGAGGCTCAGCATGAAATCAGAAGAAGGAAACTTGAAGCTTTACTGTGTCCTGGAGACATTTCATGGTATGTTCCATGTGGTTTATTTGTCTTGGTCTTCCTCCGTGTTGGAAGACTGACCCGCACAGACATAAAAAAGACATCCTCTCGCTTCAGTGTCTGACCATCACTTGTGGCTCAAACTCTTGTGGGAAGGGCATTTCCCCAGTCTGCAGGATGCTGCCAGATGTCATGGTGGGAGACTCAGATTTAAAAATAGGGCTTATTTAAGCTAGGTCCCTTAGTGACAGCATAAAAACAGCATAGTTGCATATGCGCAAAATACAGAGAGTTGATTCCAAAGTGAACAACAGATACCTATCTAGCACAGGCTGTAGATTTGAATACTCTGGCATTGTGCTTTTGGCAAAACCATCGCTTTCCTCTCTCCCTGCCCTGAGACTGTGGTAAATAGTGTGGAGACAAGCTAGCCAACCCTGTTTTCTTAAGCTATTGACTAATCACTGAGTTTGTGTTCAAGATAACTGTGGTGAGGTAGTTCATGAACTTCGCAAACCCTTTTACATCCTATCACTTGCTGCACAGAATGGCTTGCCAGATCATTCCGTTGCAAAGGAGTTTTAGCTAAAGAGTGAACCTCAAAATGAATTGCCTCTTCCACCCTAGATATACAAGAGCTTTGTTGGGGAGTGAGAGAGAGATGAGAAATAAAATTAAAGGTTTGGGTGGCTTTTGCTCCTGAACATGGAAATGACATTTAAGTCTGGCATTTTTAGCTGGGTGGTGTGTGTGTGCACCTTGTGGAGTTGTGTTACACAGAATCAGACATGGGTCTCTTTTATCCATAATTGGATAAATTATGGATACAATAATACATAGGTGTAATTCTCAAGGATCTCATGGGGGAAAAAAGCTTTGTTGCTTAATTGGAGATGGTTGGACCCGGGACTGAGCTTCAGGCTGCTACTGCATCAACCCCATCCCAGCCAAAATGTGAAATTTGGACAAGCATACTTAGAATTAATTAGGTCTCAATGCTGGACCTTGGGGAAGAAGATCTGGGTTTGGTTTTTCCTCACACATGAATCTCACAAATTATCTCATAAGGAGATTCCGCAGAGACTTGGGAAAGACATGGAGATCCTCAGTTTACAAGAAAGAGGGAAGCCTTTAAAGACAATATCTCACATTTTTGCCTGGGATTTTTCTTTTTTAAAATGACTTCTGTAGTAATGGCCAGTTACCTTGTTTTTCCTACAGCCACCAACCAAAGTTCCTCTACAATAAAAGTTCTCCATCTCGGAACTGGATAGGCCAGATCCAGGTTTTAAGATCTTGAGTCTCCTCATAATTAAACTTCACCTTCCTTTTTGTTATTTAGAGATTTACCTAAAGCTGCTTAGTCACATGACTGTTCCTTTCAATTCCTTCCTCTTTCTCCATCTCGTTTAAGAACATTTTCCCCTTGGTTTCAATATCCCAGGTAGTTGCATTCATTCATTCATTCATTCATTCATTCATTCATTCATTCATTCATTCATTCGATTACTTTATTTGTAAGCCAACTATTCCCAAAGAGGTTAACTGTCCAAAATCATCTCTTTTAGAGAACACAAAACCAGTTGAACTCCCCACTTCCCTGAATATTTTCTGCACTAGCATTTTACTGTGAGCACCGAGCACCATAGTTTTCATCACCATGAAGCTTGGCTGTAAGGAAAGGGAGGTTCCAATGCCTCCTCAGAAGTAAGTCCAGTTGAGTTTAATAACATGTCTTCTTAGGACTACAGTCTTTAAGAAGGCATTGCGAAACATTTTCATGATGACCGGATGACCTTCTTCTACCATGACACAGTCAGGTTCAATTTGTGCACTATTTTTTTTCCTTACTACAGACAGATATTCTTTTGAAAATAATACCAGTTAAAATTCTATTTATCTTGGTATTAATCATAAGATAAAGGGATGAAAAACTGCATCCAGCCAACATCTGTCCAGACATTGACTGAAACAATAGGCTTTGCTCCATTCCTTTTATGTTTATCACATGTAGTTTCCTAACGTTTGACTGACCAACTTTATATCTCAATATTTTCTATAACCCAAACACATCCTCATGAGTCAGTCCATCATCTTCATGCTATTTAGTTGACCCGGTTTCTTTTAATTTCCATTCCTGTAGGGTTGATCATAATATCAGTGGGTGGCATAACACAACACTATTAATCTTCATCCCAAATAGTAGATAAAGCAGCATTTTGGTATCTAAAAAAGCATTAACATCTAAAAGCATGTGGTGCCTGGGACATTATGGTCTTCTTTGCATAACCCATTTAAATGGGTCAAGGGAGGCCCAGGATTCATGCCAGGGGCATGAGCAGAGATGAAGTTCTAGATCAGCCTAGCAGAAAGAGGTCACCCCAGCTTACAATGACCTCCTTTTTCCTTTTTGTCACCTTGTAGCCACACTGGAGATGGAGTAGCTGGGAGGCAGGAAAGGGTGGGTAAGCTGTCCTGACTCAATCCATGGTGGTGCCAACTCAGATTGGGCTACCATTTTTAACACGTTTTTTCTTTTCATTCTTTGGGTGTGTGAGGGAGACAGGAAGTGACAGTCCTCTTCTTTGGGCCTGGTAGGATACTGAAAATGACGCTAACCTTTTTGACCAATAGTGGTGATGGGTGACAGTGAAAATGGCCAAGTTACCCAAACTTTAGGAAAGGAATGCAAGCCTCCACTCAAGAATGTAGACTACTGTGATTGTTTGCTCTCCTGATTGCAGGGAACCTTATATGTGGACTATCTCATAGAATCCCAGATCAGAGTGCCAGTCCAATGAAATGAATATAGAATCTGGAGGAGAAGACATCTCATGAGCCTTACTGCTTCATGACATCACTACACCTTCCCCATTGGTTAGAGAGGCAGTAGTGGGCACAGATATTAAAGGGGAAAATGGCAGTGGGGTGGGAGAACCAGCAGTGCAGAACAAAGACTTACAACTCCCAATCATTCTGGCCATCTGCAATACCCATATTCTCCATCTTCTCACTTAGCATCCCACCTCTTTTCTCCACCTTCCTGTTAGACCAGATTCTCTGCCAAATAACCTGGGAGAAGATAAGCACTCTCTGCTCTTTTGCAAGAAAACAAATTGGGGGGGGGGGAGGAATAGCAAAGGACTCCCCCATCTTCAGGGCACAAGCCCTGCAGGTGGCATAAGACAATCCAGGGGAAAAATGAGGAGTATGTCCAAGTGACTTGGGGCTCTTCTTGTGCAGCCTCTGGAAAATGCTGTCCCTGCCCGCTTCAGCATTCAGGCAATGCTCCCAAATAATATTGTTTGAAAGCATGTGTGAATGCTTTCAGAGTTAGGGGCAAAGGGCTTTGCTGATTTCCATGGTGTTTCCAGGTGAGTCTGAAAGCAGCTGATTGACTGGGTATGGAGTTGAACATGCTCAGTGTTAGGAGACCCCTTTGGCGGCTGAGCTCTGTAATGGAGAGCATGGCTTCTCTATGTAGGAGTTCTGGGATGGTAGTACCAGAACTCCACGCAGCTTCTTATTAGTATATAGCAGAGTAGAAGCGTTCCCATAAACTTGCACAAGGCTTAATCAGTTCAAGACACAAAATAAACACACTTCACACGTTAATGTAAAGTTACATAAAAAAAGAGTTTACAATTTTATGGTAACTCACAGTTCCTTAGTAGAAATGGTCCATGTGTGCGAGCAATCGGTTCTGACCAAACCCGCAGTCTTCCTTAATGTGGCCTTGCTGTATGGAAGTATGAGAAACACGTGGCAGCAGCCATAGCTGCCACATCCTCCTTGGTAGGAGATCCCAGCAGAAAGGGAAAAGAGAAGGGAACAGGAAACAGGAAACCGGGATTTAGCCCCTCCCACACAAAGCAAGTAAGATTAGGTTACAGAAGAGGCTGCCTCCTCCTTCAAGCTTGTGTGAGTCATGCTTGGTTGAAACCCGATCTCTAACACTCTAGCCTCCAACTCATTGTCCTGGAGGACTGAACAGGCAGACTGGGCAACTGCTAGACTTTTTACTCGGTTACCAGGACCGCAACTAGGGTCTGTGTCACCCGGGGCAAACATGGATTCCGCGCCCCTCCCCTGTGGGTTGGTGAGGGAGGTGTTGTCATTTTGCCCCCCCCCCCAATGCGGTGCCTGGGGCACATGCCCCGCTTGTCCGCCCTAGTTGTGGCCCTGTCGGTTACTAGTCAGTTACATGACTGACTAAGGAAGAGCACTTGTGAAAGCATTTGATTATAAAGACAGTTTATTTCACTCATTAATTGATGCTCATGCAAACTCTACTGCTCCCCATGAAATTTTGTTGTAGGAGTACTCCAAACCGAATAATACATACACCTTTAATTAGGGAACCCGCAGCATTATGAGAAAGAAAGCTCCCCACCCTCCCGCCGGGATCGTGACAAAACACACTCTCCATAGCTTCTGTTTCCATTTTAAGGAAAGATCCCACGGGCAACTTTTTAATTGGCGTGTCTAGCATGTAAGTTAGTCTTTCCCTGTAACAAATAAAACCATCAATAAGTTTATATAGTCACATGACCCACATGTACAACAAAGCAAAATATAAAGATTACAAGCCTCATTGCATTAAGCAATACAAGCATAAAAAAATGAACAACAATGAACTGTTAATAGACAACTGACAGTGTTTCTCAACATCTAAGCAGCATTTTCAGGAAGGCAACGTTTACTCTGATTTGTTGAACTCCCTTCTTCCCAATTCCAAAGCCCTAAAACAGGGCTTTCCAAACTGTGTGTCACGACACATTAGTGTGTCGCGACACAACCTGGAAGTGGCGATGGCGCGTCTCCGCCGCCCCTGTGACAGTACGTGTGGCGGCGGCGGTGTGCATGGCAGCGGCAGCGGCGTCTACGGCGGCGGCGGCAGTGGCGATGGCAGCGGCGTACCATCAGCACTTCCGGGTTTTACCGCAAAACGCAAGGCCGCCGCTGCTGCCGCCGCTGTACACACTGCCGCGCGTGCCCCTGCACCGCCGCTGTGCACGCTGCCGCCACCGTGCGCGCCCCCACGCTGCCGCCGTTGCTGTGTCGCCAATGGCGGGAGTTTGGAAAGCACTGCCCTAAAATTTCTTAGCTTCCCCATGGCTGTGTTTGATAAAAACCTGGCTATTACTATGCGCCATATCCTGCCCAGATCAAGAAATCTCTTCCTCAACCAGCACAGGTTGAACACACATTTTGGTGCTTGGAGAAATAGCTACACACACATATGGTGTTCATAACGATGAACCAGCTACAGTAAAAGCACTGGAAGGTAATATTCCTTCCTGGTTTGGGTGATCTCGGTGAAGCATTTCCTTTCATTTAGCAGAGAGAGGACAAAGAGTTCTCTGAGCTTTGTTTTGCAGCGATAATGACATAAGAAGTCAAAATGGTTGCGAAGTGTAGAACACAGTGTGAGTTGACACAACTAAAGACCAAGCTGGAGGTTGCTTCTGTCATCGGTATCCCATGTGGGTTGTACTGAATGCCCTGTGGGGAAAACTGGACCTATATTACACATCATAGCCAACCTTCTCCCCGAAGAAAGGGTTGCACTTTTTGAGGTTTCCTTTGTGGTTTCTGGGTTGTAACACAAACTGGAAAAGCCTTTCCTTGTGCACCAAAGAGAATGAAAATCTGGCTGTTCTCAAGAAACCTTTGCTTCTTTCTCTTAGTGACTTTTTATTTTATTTTGCAAAAAAGTGACTGCAGTAATACTGTGGAATTGTGCCATCACCAGTATGTAGGTAGTAAGAGACTAGCTGTATTACAACACTGCTTACCTAAAATACAATTTTTCCAATGGTGGGCACATTTGCAGCTCATTTCTTTCCATGTTGACTTGTGCACCCTTATAGGAAAGTAGTAGCAGGTCAACAAAGTGAGCTTTCCCTCTGAGTAAGCATACACAGAACCAGGCTGTACCTCAATTTAGGACCGACTGCCCTACCATTCAATGACACATATGTTTGAAAGCTAACCAGGGTTAAAACTGCTCAGAGCACTGGCTGGAGAACCACCTGGCACTTTTAAGGTAATACGCTAGACTGGGAAGTTGAAAGCATCTTGGAAGACAATGGCAAATTGCTTTGTCACTCTATTTCTCTAGCAGAGTTGGTACTACACTGTATTCTCTCTCTACACATGTTTCTGTCATAGATAGATAGATAGATGATAGATAGATAGATAGATAGATAGATAGATAGATAGATGATAGATAGATAGATAGATAGATAGATAGATAGATAGATAGATAGATAGATACCTGTTCTATCTGGGGGAGTGTTATCCCATCCAGAATTAGGGGAAATCTCCAGATCTGAGGGATCCTAAATGTACATCGCTTTAACTTCACTTGCCTCCAGGCTGTCCACAGGTAGGGATGGGGTCAAAAAGATGGGGCCCTGAACCATGCGACAAAGCAACACATGTAAAAGGGGGCAGGGTTTTGACCACATGGTTGGGGCCACCATCTTGACATTTTTGACCCTCTCCCTGTGGACATCCCTATTATTGTCAAGAAAATAACATGGACTTGTACATGAAGTCACCAGCTCAAATGAAAGGAGATGTTCTATTTTTATTTGACAGCAACTCCAACTAGTTTAGCATATAAAGGTGGCCTTAGGAAGAGTTAGGTATGTTCAAGTTCATTGAAACAAATGATTTGAGGTAATCAGGTCAACAAATAAGATACTTGGACCCATCCATGAAAAATGGCAACAGAATTCACAAATTTAAATTAGATGTTCATACAGATTTGTTCTACAGAAGGCTGCCTTAGACAAAAGAATGACAAAAAAAAAACAACGATAGACATAGTAAAAAGACCATGTTTGGTAGGCTGACCATATTTCAGGATGGCAAAGCGGGATGGGGTCTTATGTAATATTCCGTATTCATGTTCCGTATTCATGAAAAAGACAGGAGGTCCCCACCCCCCGGTCCGGGTGATTGGCTTCTGCCTGCAAACCCCACCCCCAGTCTGCACGATTGGCTCCTGCCTGCAAACCCCGCCCCCTGGTCTACGCAATTGGCTCCCACCTGCAAACCCCACCCCCCGGTCTGCGCGATTGGCTCCTGCCTGCAAACCCCGCCCCCCGGTCTGCGTGATTGGCTCTCATCTGCAAACCCCAGCCCCCGGTCTGCGCTCCGGCTTGGATCCTCCTTCCACGCCATTCCCGCCGGGTTTGAAAAACGGGACAAAATTGAGATTTTTATGAAAACGACGGGACAGTTGAAAAATGCTAAAAAAATGGGACTATCCTGTTCAAAACGGGACATATGGTCAGCCTAATGTTTGGCCTGTAAACCAAAATCAGTTGTTGAAGAGATCAAAGTTATGTCTATCCTTTCTTGTCTGCTCTTCCATTCTGATCCTCAGGAAGGTTAGAACTTTGCCAGGCTGGTCAAATTAAAAATGGCAAACTGTTGTTTTGAGCAAACAATTTTGATAGTTCTTACCCAATTCAATATGTCTATGAAGGTTCTCAGTCATCCAGGTGGAATTGTCTGTAGCTTGAATCATGTCAACTGGATTTCTATTTTCTCAGTGGAAACGTTTCGCTCCTTATCCAAGGAGCTTCTTCAGTCTGAGCAAAGTTGGTAAGGGAATCCTAAATATGTTTCTAGGTAGCTGTGTGACCTTACACCTGGGGCTAGGTCATGGTTATATTGAGATGTTATTTTAAGTCCTTTTATCATCTAAAGGAGGATCGTTAAGATCACCATGCTGCTATTGAGCTTGTGAAATGGTCTTAATCTTCCTAGGCACAGAAGACAAAGCAGGGAGGAAGATGGGGGAAAGATTATGCCTGAGGCCCCCACCTCTATTCAAGGAAGGATTTTCCAAGTTGGCATAAATGGATTCCATTTATTTTTTATTTTATTTTAATTATTTTAAATTATTTAAATTATTTTATTATTATTTATTGATTTGAGAGAGGGGTCAAGGAATCCACTCCAGATGTTCACAGAAACCATAATTTCTTGGTACTGAAGGCTATATTTTCTCATTAACTCATTAATCATCAGTTTGAAGTAAGGAAAACATCTCTGGTTGCTTCTTGTGAGAAGACTTTCTTTGTAGCTCAGGGTTGAACTGTGGAGTCCTTGGTGTTCTCTGAGCTTTGTTGTTTTCTTGCAGACGTTTCATTGCCAGACTAGGCAACAACTTCAGTGTGAAAAGGGAGATGTAGTTCACTCCTTGGGAGTTCAAATAGCAAACAACAGCCCAATCAAGGAACTCCCAAGGAGTGAATAACACCTCCATCAACACAAGCAGGAAAAGCCACGATATATGAACAGAAAGCAAGTCCCACTCCCTTTTTGCCCTGAAGATGTTGTGTAGTCTGGCAATGAAACATCTGCAAGAAAACAACAAAGCTCAGAGAACACCAAGGACTCCACAAGACTTTCTTTTTCTGGCTCCGAAGACAATTAGCTGAAACATGAGCACTTACTTCCAAGAACACATACTGGAAATCATAGTCTTGTTTTAACATAAAGAGACATGCCCAAAGTATTCTGCCCAATCACTCAGGGAATAATTAATCTTTACTTAGACCAAAATTGAATCTTGCAGTCCATGGAAAGCTTACTAATCATCTCCAGATCCATCATTTGAAGGGATTTCTCATCTATCTCAAAGCCCAGTTATATACAATTGTACATTATCATCAGAAGGACCATTGCTTTAACTATTTTTCATTTTTATTGAAATGTCCATATTCTTCATGATCTTGTCTAAATTTGTCATTGCTCTTCTCTAATAGAGTTGGCATCTCATTGTATTTTTCTCTCTACAAATGTTTCTGTCATTCTCTAAATGTATTTTGCTTTGACTTTACTTGCCTGTATCTTCCATGAGTGCCCCTACCTTAATTAAAATTTTCCTCTAATTTATTAGAACTTAAAAAGAATGTCCATTTTCGTTTGCATGTTATTTTCTTTCCTATGTTGATCTTCTGTTTAAAATATCTCTTTCTTTGGCTTTTCTTGCTTGATGTTGGAAATCTAGGTTAGCTGATATTGTTGTTGTTGTTCAGTCATTACGTGGTGACCGACTCATTTAGCTGATAGGCACCCTTCTTATTGCTCTATTCCTTTCACTTTTCCTGGCTACCATTTGTTATTTTTTAATATAGAACAGCAAAATGAAAGAAAAACATAGCAAAACTTGTGCACAAATACAACAAACAGAAAAAAAAAACGTTTACAAAGCTAAATTGCTATCGCTAATTTTTTTGCTACATTTTGAAACAACTAACTGAATCTTCACCAAATGGAATCATGTCCAATTTTTCCTTTATGTCAGTCAATAGCTACCTCAAATATTTTAATTGACACATTTCATTAAACCTGTCTTGGGATCTGGTACATACTGTAAGCATCTTCCCAGGATCTTACTTGGCAGGGAGATACCTTGATCATGCAGGAACACATGATGATCTTTTTGGTAATCATCTAAGTGCAGTAAATCCAAAGTTCTCCCTAAACAGATAAATTCCAAATTTGAAAAATATAACTTAGCAACACATTGGCATCTTTAAAGCTTATATTTCTTCCAAGAGCCTGGTTTACCATAGTAAAGATATCCAACCAGTAAGTCCAGGTCCAGGTGCTTGGAGGCTGCCTGGGCCTGGATGGAGATTCAATCCCAGCAAGATAGAGTGGCTGTAGGTTCAAAAGATGCCTGCTGTTTCTATTAAGATTTGGTTGTTAACTGTGATGAACTAGCCCTTCTGTTATCAATCCAGAATCTCACAACACATGGACAGACTCAACCATACTTTCAACTGGGAAACTGTGAGCATCTTAAACCAAGCCAAATCCAAAAACGCTAGAGAATTCCTGGAAGTTTGGCATTCAGACAAAGCAGCCATCAACAGACACATAGAGGTAAACAACATTTACATACCATTCATAAGAGACAATAGAAAAGCCAGAAGACCAGAACACCTCCTTGCCAGCAATCATCACCCAGATATGCAAAGATTAGCACCAAGATTAGCACCAGAGGAACAATCAAACAGCACAATATACCCTAGTCAAGGAACTATTAACTCAGTCAATCAACCAAGCAGCAAACAACAGCCCAATCGAGGAACTACCAAGGAGAGAACAACACCCCCACCAACACAAGCAGGACAATCCATGGTACATAAACAGAGAGCAAGTCCCACTCCCTTTTTGCACTGAAGATGTTGCCTAGCCTGGCAATGAAAAGTCTGCAAGAAAACAACAAGGCTCAGAGAGCACCAAGGACTCCACCGTTCAACCCTGAGCTACAAATATTCTCTTCGATTAATCCAGAATCTCTCAATCACAAGCCATTATAGGATGTGGAAGAAATATTTTATTGATACAGGTTACTTGTCCAATGCAAAGATCAGTCTGAAAAAAAAATGCGCGCGAAAGCTAGCTAAAACCCTCATACAGCACTCCCCCCTCCCAAGGCCTGCAATCCTTCCCATAACATCAAAAAGCTCACAGCCCCGTTTCTCATTGAACTAACAAACAGTAAAATTCCACTCTCCCTCCTTTGCCTCACACTCCAAACTAACCCGTTGGCCTTGCAGATGCTCCGCTCGGCTTCCCCCCCTTCATTCCCAGGCCTGTTGCTTCTAACTACAACGGCTACAAATCCCACTTCTAGACAACTGCTCTACGCTGGCAGGATGTCACATCCTGACCGTTAACTCTCTCCTTTGGGCAGAGTTGCTTTGAGAAGCCGGTGGCCGCTGCGGCCAAGAGGACCTTTGCACAGCTCCATCCTATGCAACAAGTCTGACCTTCCCTTGAACGGCAGGCATTACCCACTGTCACTCATCTCTTGACTGGACTACTGCAATGCACTCCAAATGGGGCTGCCCTTGAACAACATTCTGAAGCGGCAGCTGACACCATGAGTGCCCTAATGGATGGGACCCCTGGCCCATCTCATCCAGCAGTCTGTCCTCACAGTGGCCAACCAGCTGCACCAGGAAGACCACGAGTCTCCCAGCAGATGGCCTTCCGAAGTCGTCACACTGCCATGAAGGCTAATGGCCATTGGTCTCCATGACCTCCGGGCACTCGTGTAATTCTAAAACCTGCACTTGTTGCCAGTTGGCTTCTGGGTCCAATTCAAGGTGCTGGTTGTCCCTTTAAGGCTTCATGGTTTGGGACCTGTGGGGCCACCTTCTCCCAGTAACATCTACCCCTTCAATAAGATCCAGTAGAATGGACTTGCTCAATGGCCTCTTGATTAGAGATTGCCACCTTCAAGATCCACAAGCTGTGAGCACAAACCTGGAACAACCCAATGTATCTCCCCAATGTATAATAACCCCTCTTCTTCCTGGCTTTCAGGAGGTTGTTGAAAACCTGGTTGTTACCAAGCCAGCTGTTGGAGGAAAATTCTGAGAGTGCCTTGGACTGCAAGAAGATCAAACCAGTCCATACTCCAGGAAATAAAGCCAGACTACTCACTTGAGGGAATGATACTAAAGGCAAATCTGAAGTACTTTGGCCACATAATGAGAAGACAGGATACCCTGGAGAAGATGCTGATACTAGGGAAAGTGGAAGGCAAAAGGAAGACTGCTCACTTGAGGGAATGATATTAAAGGCAAAACTGAAGTACTTTGGCCACATCATGAGAAGACAGGATACCCTGGAGAAGATGCTGATGCTAGGGAAGGTGGAAGGCAAAAGGAAGAGGGGCCAACCAAGGGCAAGATGGATGGATGATATTCTGGGGGTGACGGACTCAACCGTGGGGGAGCTGGGGATGATGACGGCCGACAGGAAGCTCTGGCGTGGGCTGGTCCATGAAGTCACGAAGAGCCGGAAGTGACTGAATGAATAAACAACAAAAAACAAACTTAAAATAAAAGTAGTATTAGTTTGGTTAGTTCCTAGGTCATAGCTTTTAGTTTGGTTAGTATAGTAGTAGTATAATAGTAGTATTAGTTTGGTTAGTTCCTAGGTCATAGCTTTCCAAACTGTATGTCGGGACACGTTAGTGTGTCGGCTGCAGTGTCTGGGTGTGTCGCGGTTGCTGCTGCCTCCGAGCCCTGCCAGGATTCCGCGCAGGTCCTAGTGCCTGCCTTGTGCCTGGCTGCGTCCAAACCTGCTGTGATTCCGCGCAGGTCCTAGTGCCTGCCTTGTGCCTTGCTGCCTCCAAACCTCCTGTGATTCCGCACAGGTCCTAGTGCCTGCCTTGTGCCTTGCTGCCTCCAAACCTGCTGTGATTCCACGCAGGTCCTAGTGCCTGCCTTGTGCCCTGCTGTAAGAGTGTGTTGCGAAATGATGCCCTGCTGTAAAAGTGTGTCGCAAAATGATGCATGTCTAAAAAGTGTGTCACCAACATGAAAAGTTTGGAAAGCTCTGTCCTAGGTTCACAGGAATATTTCTAGTTTTTTTAAAATTAAATATATGATTTTAATCCTAAGTAGATATAGAGCAATTGGAGTGCAGCCTTTAAACCCTGTATATCAGTAAGTGAATTAATAAATGAAGCTAAGAAGGGACATGACCAAAGGATGTGGACTAGCACCTTTAAATTTATTGCACGATGTATCTCCAACGTAAGGTCAACAGTGTTCATTAAAATCCTCTGAGGAGTCCCATCAACCTCAAAAATTAGCTTTGTTTTAAGATCATAACAAATGTAGTGAATGTTTCTTAAGAACTGACACCACTAATGTTGTAGTATTGGAAACGCCAAGCCTCTGTTTCAACATTCATGTTTATTGTTCGTATTTCTTTTAGTACTTGTTAAAATTGTCAATAAAAGTGAATGGTTGGTTTTGCTTCTACAAAAACTTTCTCTAATACATTCAAAGCCATAGGGGTTTCCAAGACAGCTGACATGTCTGCTGAAAAGAAAGAGCATCGTAAATGCTTTTAGTTGAAGGGAGCATCACTCAATTATTTTTGACAGAATAAAAGCCTTTCGTAACACTGTGAAAGTTTTTCTGGTTATCGTGACAGCTTGCCCTGAAAGTCACTTAGATCTTTCTCTCTTTGAAAAACCGAATAGTTTTTCAGCTTCAGGTTTTACAGTGTCTCTTATCTCTTCCTATCCCTCTTGAGGGTGTTTTTCACCTAAGTTAAACATACTGATCTTCTATCTTGACTGCATGTCTGCCAGATCAAAACTTGCTGGTGCACACACTGGCTTTAAGTGGAACCTACAGTATATATTTGAGACAAATCATCCATGCTCTCTTCCACAGTTTGCACGGAAAGTGTCCTGGATGGATGCAGTTCTCCATCTTCTCTCATGACGCCAGTTTGAGTCCAGTGTGGTCCAGCTGGTAACTTATGTTTCTTGAAACAGGTTTTACAATAGACAAGGATTTTGCAAAAATCTATTAAACTGGCTCACCCACATTATTGCTGCGATTCTAGGTTCTTCTTTTTCTGCAATTTTTTTTTCATTCTAAAATTTAATTAATTTATTCCTTTACTAACACTTCTATCCTGCCCAGCTCCAGAGACTCTGTGGGTGTAACATCCAAATAAAAAAATCAAATCACAATCATCATTATCATCATCAGTGGCAAAAATGCAGAAGAGGAGATACTACTGCTCTTAATTTCCAAATGTTCTTTTAAAGAACCAGGTCCTAGCTGCACTGCAAAAGTATATCTTTATCTTATTCTCCTGGAATAATGAACTCCAGCCCTTGTTTGGATAATAATACTGCCAATTCAGGGGCTTCCAGACAGAGGGCACTGCTGTTACAATGTGCACCTACAGGTAGTCCTCACTTAACAACCATTCATTTAGTGACAGTTTGGACTTACAACAGTGTTGAAAAAAACTACTTATGACCGGTTCTCACACTTATGACCGCTGCAGTGTCTCCGCGGCCACGTGATCACGATTTGGGTGCTTGGCAACCGGTTTGCATTTATGACAGTCGCAGTGTCCTGTGGTCACGTGATCGCCATTTTCAACCTTCCCAGCCGGCTTCTGACAAGCAAAATCAATGGGGAAACCGCGTGATTCACTTGGTTCACCACATGGTTCGCTTAGCGGCCACAGTGATTCGCTTAATGATTAGCACAAAAAGGTTGTAAGATCGGGTCAGATTTGCTTAACGACCGCTTCACTTAGCAACCAAAATTGTGGTCGTTAAGCGAGGACTACCTGTATTCTGTCTTTTCCCTGTTAAGCTTTGTGTGTGTCGAAAGAAAAATGGATTAAATGGTTAAAAAACAAAGGAGAGTTAGAAATGGGTTGTGATACTCACTGGACACCCTCATGAATGATTCAGAGGGGAATTAATAACACTTTTGTTTGAAAGGGATGTTATTTTCACCATATTCCATTGACCCAGTAGTGAAAGGATAGACTTTTAATACTGGGAACCCAGAATGTTAGATTCCGTCAAAGATCATGTTCCTACATTATGCAGCCCAGCCAACCATATTTCTCCCTTAAGCACCAGATTTATGTGGTAAAATTATGCAAAAAGGCAAGTCGATTATCACTATGCTTTCTGGAACATGATCGACTTTTTCAGTGCTCCGGACTGTAATATGAAGTGGAAACAGCTTCTGGATATTTACTTATGTGGAATGTAAATGTTCCAAATTTGAGAACGAACATTTACTTCTTTCTTCTTCCTCAGAAGCTTTAGGAGAGTGCTCGGCCCCACGTTTTTTATTTAGATCAACCAAACTATCAAAAATATGCTCTGTAACAAAAAAAAAAAAAAAACGAAGCCAAATTTTCAGATCTGAAGATTCTCCATCACTAGTACACTCTGTGGTGTCCAAAATCACATACATTTCCCCCCCTCTTCCTAACCTGAAGAAGTTTCCTTCTGAAACTAGAGCCTTTGCAAAGCTAACATGGCTACACTTTAAATTTTGGCAAAATGCTACCTTTGAAGCAAGTGGTCTCTTGTCTTGTACCTGGAGCAAAAATCTCTCTCTCCGGAGAGCAAAGCCTCCATCTGCACAACGGCCCCACGAGGTAGGTTAGGGTGAGAAAAAGCTACCTGTATCTTTCCAAGATTCTCCCGAAGAGTGAAGTGTTCTGTTTTCTATTAAAAAAAAAATAACTTCCAGCCTGATCAAACGCAGACGTCCTTTGGACCACCACTCAAGCGTTCACACGGCAGGCTTAGCTTGGGTACTGCATTGGCACCCTGAACCTATCCAAAGCGGCTGGGTTCTCGCGACCCCCCCCCCCCCCAACTTGGAACTAACCGAGTTGGCATCTTCCCCGCACGCGCTGCCATTAGAGTTAGAGTTGCCCCCGATCTGGTAGAGCGTGCGGAGTCGCCGCGCCCGGGGGATCGCAGCCCCGCGGGCGGCGCCTGGCGTTCGAAGAAGGCGGAGTCGCTCGGAGGACGGACCCCCATTGGCCGCGGCGCCCGGCCGAGTTGATAAATACCCGGCCGGAGCGCCTCGGCCGCTCAGCCTCGGGAGCGCAGGTCTGCGGGAGCGCTCGGAGATGCGGCGCGCCAGCCGAGACTATTCCAAGTACTCGCGCGGCGCCGAGGAGCTGGGCGCCTGCGCCGCCGCGCACGAATGCGCCCCGCCGCCGACGCCGCTGCAGGCGCCCGGCGGCGCGGCCGCACCGTCCCACTCCCCGTCCGCCTCGAGAGCCCTCCTAGCCGCGCTGGTCCTGCTGGGCCTCGGCCAGGTGATCTGCAGCGTGGCCTTGTTCCTCTACTTCAAAGCGCAGGTGAGGGGCCGGTCCGGGTGGCTGGCCCAGCTGCCCAGGTGGGGCAGTTGATCCCTAAAGGCTGAGACCACTGCTTGGTCGAGGGTCGCCATCCCTTTGCGTTTCCCTAACTGGATCTCCTCTGGCAGACCCCCCAGTTCTTTTTAAATCAGGGCAAATGAAATCAGAGATCACCACTCCGGCGCGGAAGCCGCCTCTGCTTGCAAACTTCGCATCTGTTCGGGCCAGACTGGTGCCCCGCCGGCTGCGCGAGATGGTTTTGTTTCCTGAATCCTTTCCCCCCATTTACTTCAAACACACAAGCCAAGGCGACCTTCATTAGGGATGCAGAGCGCCTGGGAATGATTGCTGGGTCGTTCTTGGTCTGCAGGATCAGGGGGTGCATGTTAGAAATCAGCGAGGGACCAGTGGGTAGCTCGTGAAGGAGAGTTACCACTGGTTGGCAAAGGAGGATTGGCATCCCCTGGCTTGATTCCCTCACTATGTCTGCTTTCTTTAGGATGCCCACTTGACCTCAATGGAAAGCCACCCTGGCAGAAAGACAGAGCCAGAGAAGCTAAGTTTAGTAAAGTGTGTCCCCTCCCCTGCCCGGTTGAAATGAAACGGACATTCTGTTCAAGTTGCTGAGGTGTGCATGTGGCAATGGGGTGATTCGATTGTGGATTTTCTTGTGATTTTCCTGGCCAGCGGAATGTTGATGTTGACAGGATGCATCCAGTCCCAAGGTGTAAATGTTTTCTAAAAAGGTAAAGGTTCTGCATTTGTGCAGTCGTGTCCGACTCTAGGGGCCGGTGCTCATCTCCGTTTGTTAGCCGAAGAGCCAGCGTTGTCCGAAGACGCTTCCACAGTCATGTGGCCGCATGACACGTGCGGAACGCTGTTACCTTCCAACCGAAGTGGTACCTATTCATCTCCTTGCATTTGCATGCTTTCAAATTGCTAGGTTGGCAAGAGCTGGAGCTAGTGCGGGAGCTCCCTCCGTCACGTGGGGCTAGGGATTCGAACCTCCGAACTTGCGATCTTCCGACCGACAAGTCTGGCGTCTTACCTGCTGAGCCACCGCGCCCCTAATAAATGTTTTCTACTCCACTTGAAAACAAGGCAAAAGAGCAGCCCTGCACAGTTCAGAAGGTGAAGGTTTCTCACTCTCACTCTCACTCTCACTCTCACTCTCACTCTCTCTTTTTAAAGATAGATCAGTTTTATAACTTGATTAGAAAGTTCAGCATAGTTTGGATTGGACAATGCAATTGAAAGGGTGGATTTTAAGGGATGGCAAGGTGAAGAGAGTTTGATGGAGCCGTGGATAACTTTATGGTTGTTTTTGGGAAGCAAAAATAGCTGGTTCTGAAATGATGCACACTAAACTCAAGTTCTGGATGGCAAGCCAGTGCTGCGGATGTTTTGGGGAGCAAAGCCACGCCCCCCTGTGATTCTAAAGAGGGGCGCATTCTCCCCACCCCAGGCAAGATCCCATTCTGGTTTGGGCTGCCAGGCAAACCATGTCATCGCTAATTCGAACAAGCTTGTCTAGTGTGGTTGAGATACCTGGCAATTCTTCAGATGCCCACCACGCCGTTCCCAAAAAGACCAAAACTCCATTTCGGTTCCTTTGTATTTTCATGGCTGCCTAAAGAGTTTTGCAGCCCATCCATCGGCAAATTTATGCCTGTGTCCAGCGCGTTGGGGTTTGTTTACCGAGGAATGGAAGATGTGATTAGGAGGAGACATCCTCAGATCGAGATACATTCACTTGGGGAAATCACTAACTTGTTAGGACTGGCGTCTGTTCAAAGCGTTTCTCTCCAAAAATTTGGCAAAGAGATAAATAATGTTGCTTCTGTTGGTCAAGGGATGCGAGAAATGCCTTAATCTCTCATTTTGGGAAAAGCAGGCCCCATTCTAGCAAATAAAGATGGTTTTATTGTGGGCAACACAATACACAGTGTGCACTAGGTTTGAATTGCTAGGGGTAGAGAATTGGGGGAGAGGAATATCCAATGTGGTTTATATTTGGGGTTGAAAAAAGACCTTGCTTTTTTCTTGGAAATTACCCTGTGCATTGGTTGCTTGCTCTTTTGGCTTTCCTTTAAACAAAAGCCCCAAACCTTAAAAGGAAGTTGAAAGTTGATGTTTGCTGTTATTTCCCCCCCCCCCACCCCAGCAGAAAGCAGTTCTGAGATTAGGTTTCTCTTTTTCAGATCTTTCTGAAAAAGAAAATAAAGTTTCTTGGTCGTGCAGGCATTCATGTGTTACAGACATGGCTGTGTGAATGTTGCAGATAAAATGAAAGGGTCAGGATTTTCCCTCTCAGCATGATAAATAGCACAGAAGCATGTAAAGATTATACTCTATTTCTGAATTAAATCAATCTGGGAAAAATGCATTTTTTAAACACTGTTTGTATGCATGAACACAGAATCCTTCAAAATTCTCTTGCATTTCCCCACTGGAAGAACAGCATTCATTTCATTTTACATTGCCTTACCTTGCAGATGGCTCTTCTTTCATTCTTCTCTTTTTACTTTCCTAGCAGCATAGTTCCGTTCTGTATATTTGTGGCATGGCTAAGTGTATTTTGTACAGCCCTGGTTCCCCATATAATCAAAACGAGGAACTGAAAAAGGTACAGAATGATAGCTAGAACGTGCATCTGGTTGATGCATCAAAGCTGCATCCAAGTGCATCTTTTTACGTTCCAAAGTGAAGCCTTAGAACAGTGTTTCTCAACCTTGGCAACTTTAAGACGCATGGACTTCAACTCCCAGAATTCCCCAGCCAGAAACACTGCCTTAGAAGCAGAGACAAAGGTTGATTATTGGAGCTGAAGTCAACTTCTGGTGATCATCAAAGGGGGGAAGACTAAATGAGGGGTATAGTTGCCAAGATAAAGCATGCTTGAAGGGCACTATCTAGGCAAGTCCAGCCTGAAACAAAGCAGTGTTAGTCTGGATGGGAGGGTGCCTGTGGTTTGCGTGGTCCTAGCTCCAATTCCTGCCAGTATAGGGAAAAAATAGGGAACAAGTAATGAGATTTTGGGGGATCGTTTTAGTAGACCTTGGTCCAGGGAGCAGAGCATCCTTAAGGAGATCAGGAGAGGTTTAAGCAGGTCATTTTTTAAAATCCTTTCAATCGTGTCCGATTCTCGGAGACTGCCTGGACAAGTCCCTCTAGTTTTTTTGGCAAGGTTTTTCAGAAGTGGCTTGCCATTGCCTGCTTCCTAGGGCTGAGAGAGAGTGACTGGCCCAAGGTCACACAGATGGCTTTGTGCCTAAGGCGGGACTAGAACTGTCAGTCTTCTGGTTTCCTATTGGCTCCTTCCTAGGGCTGAGAGACAGGGACTGGCCCAAGGTCACCAAGCCGGCTTTCGTGCCTAAGGCGGGACTAGAACTCTCAGTCTCCTGGTTTGCCATTGGCTCCTTCCTAGGGCTGAGAGACAGGGACTGGCCCAAGGTCACCCAGCTGGCTTTGTGCCTAAGGCGGGACTAGAACTCTCAGTCTTCTGGTTTCCTATTGGCTCCTTCCTAGGGCTGAGAGACAGGGACTGGTCCAAGGTCACCAAGCCGGCTTTCATGCCTAAGGCGGGACTAGAACTCTCAGTCTCCTGGTTTGCTATTGGCTCCTTCCTAGGGCTGAGAGAAGGTGACTGGCCCAAGGTCACCCAGCCAGCTTCTGTGCCTAAGGCGGGACTAGAACTCAGTCTCCTGGTTTGCCATTGGCTCCTTCCTAGGGCTGAGAGACAGGGACTGGCCCAAGGTCACCCAGCCGGCTTTGTGCCTAAGGTGGGACTAGAACTCACGGTCTCCCAGTTTCTAGCCTGGTGCCTTAACCACCACACCAGACTAGCTCTCAGGTCATAGGAGGAGGGGAGTTAAGGGAGGGCACACTTAACAGCAGTCCTGGCTTTGTTACGGCTAAACTGCAGAGGGATGTCATGGCTCTACAGAAACGGGGCTGTTCTAGGAACTCACATGGGGGGTGAAACCCTACTGCTGGACTAGATGAACAAATCTCACTCATTATAAGGCAATTTCTTGAGTCACCTGCTTCCTAAGCTAACTGTTGGGGCAAGTCTAGCAAGGCTCTAATGTTGGGAAAGATGGAAGGAAAAAGCAGAGGTTGACTAGGAACAAGGTGGATGGACTCAGTTCCAGTGGCGATGGCACCATTGGAAGCCCTGAAGGACCAGGTTAGAGACAGATCATCATGGAGAAAATCTATATGTGTGGTTGCTAAGAGTTGACGTCAACTTGATGGCACATAATCAATTAATCAATCAGTCTAGCAAGGAAATATATGTCTTGTCCATTGCCTCAGTTCAAAAGGGGGCTGGAACTAAAACCAGGCGAGTTGGAGGAGATGTTGGTAAGTAGAAATTGAGGCTCTGGGCTTCTGAATAGTCCCTCATTCTGGGACTCTTTCTTGACGCCTCAGTTTCTTTGGATTTCCACTAGCAAGAAGAATTGTTCCTCGTGTCTCAGCTGTAATAATTCCTTAGCAGTTGATCTACAGCTTGATTGCATCCTGACACTGTCCATGGGGATACCCTTGGAGAGTATCTGGAACCTTCTATGGATGTCAGTTGGTAGGCTGTCAGCTGCAGCAAACATGTCATGCCCGTGTTAAAAGATCTGCAGTGATTGCTAATTGATCTCCAGATACCATCTAAGGTTTGGGGTTTAACCGTTGAAGTCTTAAATAGCGTAGGACCTTTCCGAGGTCTGTTGGTCAGGCAGGTTGAAAAGGGCTTCTCCCATGTTTTGCTCAAGCTATTGAATGCATTTCTTTGGGAGGAATAGCATTCCTTGTGCTTTTGGGAAAGGATGGAAGACCTTTCTACCTGACCATTTTATTTTTTTTATTGTTATTAGGTGCCTTGACTGTCCTAATGGACGAAAAATTGGAATACATATAACAGAATAACATAGATAAGTACATTTTTATGTAGCGCATAAGTCAATAGGGCTGTGTATCCTTTGGGGAAAAAAAGATTTAAAGTGCTTCGGACCTTTCTTCAGCATAGCACCTTTTTGCTATTCATTAAAATAGACTTTTTTCTCCCAGGCTCCTGCAGAAGCCTGGAAAAGTTGGGCTGCTCACAGAAGTTCTGGAGAACTTCCTCTGAATTATTTTTGAACTGCGCATAGCCCAGTGTGTTAACTTATGAAAGCAAAACTAGCCACTAATTTAGGATTACAGTTGGCCAATGGTAAATTGTATGTTTTTTAAAAATTTAACTCTCCTTCACGTTGAATTTAACTGCTAGTGACTACATGGACGTGTTTTCTTGGGAGCAACTTAAAAGCGGTTTGCCATTGTCTTCTTCCAGGATATTTTTTCAACTTCCCAGTTTAGCTCAAAGTCCTCCGATTTCTTGGTTGTCTTCCACCCAAGTACAAACCAAGACTGACCTTGGTCGCCTTTCTGAGATCAGCCGGGGCCGTCTAGGTGCTGCTGTCTGCTACGTTCTTTGAATACTAGCAATATTTAAATGGAAAATCCCGTGGGAATATCCATATCCATCACATCCAGCAAACAAGCTCTTCAGCTTTTCATTCAACTTTTTGCTGGATTCAAGTTCACTGATAAACTGTCTAGACAAAAGCAAGTATACTTTTGGGTTTGGTTTTACCACAGCTGTCTCACTTCTTGGAAAGTTGTGTGTTCTGCATGTGAACAAGCCAGATATTTCTTACTGTACTTAAAAATCAGCCACATTTGGTTCTTCTCTTTCGAAATGTTGGATAAGCCTCCCTGTGTCTTTCCAGTTTCCTTTGGTTTGTCTGCATTTCAGAGAGGCAGTTTATGTGCTAGGAAGCATACCTATGTATCCAGAATCATTTCCCAGTCTTCTTTGTTAGGGTGGCAACCCATAATACTTCTTAAATAGGCATCAGATAACCTACATCCAATAACTTTATCTCTGCAGGAGGTAGCCCAGTAATAAACTACTTGAATCGAAAACTGTGATTGTGATCAAGTGCATCCCTTACATTCTGGAGAAAGGAGACTGGTCTTGCTGGAGAACAATTTCTCCCAATAAGCAGGGAATGGAAGGTCTACTCATCTGTAAGCCTCCTTTTTCCTTCTCATTCAATTTTACTCCTGTCAGTTTGGAACCAAGCTTCACTTCTGGCTGACAGCATGGATTGGAATTCTGCTCAGCCACAGAACTGGAGATGCATTACTGATGTGTTGAAAGAATTCCCCAGGATTTCCCAAGAAGGTTACTGCATGGCATACTTTGCCCTGGCTGATACTTGCTCAGAATCTCTACTTTTTTATTTCTTTCCCTCCATTGGCATCAATGGTATTCCCCCCCCCTTTTTTTTTTGAGGGGATGGGAATACAGTTTACAGAGGGGTAAGTGTGTGGAAGCAAAACCAAGAAAGGGCCTGGGAATGCCTTAGAAGTGACCAGTTTATTGTGGCAGAAACTGTCATGGATCTCAGGGTTTTTAGTCCCTATTGAAATCCTCCCTGTCTACTCACAAGTTGGTTCTCCATTCCCTTAACCTTTATTTTTCTAGCAACTGCTTGTAATGCATGACTTTATTTGGCCACTGCAAACCACAATCCCTTTTCTACAGTTCTCCTATCTTTTGGCCTCTCCACCACTGATTCCTTTTTCCTTCTCATCCACTGTCTCATTCTCCTGTCATTTTGGAATGTAAGCCTGAAGGTGGGGACAATCTCCCTTCCTCTTCCCCCTCCTTTCTTCCTCCCTCCCTCCCTCTCTGAGAGCTTCGTGCAAGGTGTAAATGCAGTCAGTCAGTCAGTAAAGCCATCTGCTGAAAGCTTTGCACCATCCCTACTTCTGACACTAAGAATTATGAGAGATTTACCAGCAAAATCAAACTTATAATTCCTCCCTGCTCCTGTTCCTTCACATGGTATTTTCCTCAAATGTAAATAATACTGGTGTGGTTGAGTCTAATCTGCATAGTGAGTTCAAAAGTAGCATATTAGCTGATTTCACATAGGATGCTGCAATGCTCTTTCCAGTCCTAGTTATCTGGAACAATTGACCTGTTAGAAATGTGGTTCTGGTCCAAATCACTTCCAGGGTTCCTCTTTCTTTAGATGTGAGAAAGAGACAAATTTGGAGACAGCACTGTTAACAGCCGCTGATAGACCTATTCGCCATTAATAGCTCTGATCTTTCATAAAGGGGGATTTGGGGTTTCGTTTCTCTTGAGCAAGTGTCTCTGGGCTTTGGGGTTAAAAATGTATGACTTGAAAGCAGTTAGCTGTTTTTGAATAATTTGTTCCAGATGGACCCTCACAGAATTTCTGAAGAGGATACCCACTGTTTAAGGTCCTTCTTGAGACTTCAGGGGAATGTAGATCTGCAAGAAACCACCTTGGCCAACCAAGAGACAAGGCTATTGTCTGAATCATGTCGAAGGATGAAGCAGGCTTTTCAGAGAGTAATGCAAAAGGTCAGTCTACTCCAGGGGTGCATCGAGCTTGGAATTTTGTGAAAGTTTCAGAGTTACCCCAGACCCTTTATGCAGTTTCCGTCACACAAAAGCCTCAAATTGGAAGTAAAGTATAAAGAATTTCCTTCCTTTGAGTGCAGTCTTGTGAACTGAGCCAATCTATGGAGAATAAACCCTATTCTCTCCTCATAATAAAGATGAAGCAATAGAGTGTTGGTTGTTGTAAAGGACTGAGAAAAGCTCCTACACAAGTTATGAGTTAGTACTAACAGCAAGGAGAAAATGAATTTTGCACTGAAATTATGAACAGCTAATATAGATTTAAGATCTAAAGTAGACTTACATTTTTCATATAACTTAAGTAAATATGACTTCATATAACTTAAGTAAATATATGTATATCTCTCTGTAAATCAAGGAGTAGGAACTTGGAACATAGCTCTACATTTGTTGGTTTTAAAGTACTACAGCGCTCATTTTATGATGAACACTTTGGAGTGATGTGTTTTGGATCCTTGGTTTATGGTTTGCTAATTATTTTTGAACTCTCACACCACCTTTGAAGCACTATGGTAAATAAAGCAAACAAATGGGGGAAAAGAAAGAAATTTAAAATGGTATGTATTTCATGTGTTGGAATGTGGAAGTGGCAGATAGATAGATAGATAGATAGATAGATAGATAGATAGATAGATAGATAGATAGATAGATATAATTTTTACCCCACCTTTATTATTTTTACAAATAAGTCAAGGCGGCGAACATACCTAATGCTCCTTCCTCCTCCTATTTTCCCCACAACAACAACCCTGTGAGGTGAGTTGGGCTGAGAGAGAGTGACTGGCCCAAGGTCACCCAGCCGGCTCTCATGCCTAAGGCAGGACTAGAACTCTCAGGCTCCTGGTTTGCCATTGGCTCCTTCCTAGGGCGGAGAGAGAGAGTGACTGGCCCAAGGTCACCCAGCCGGCTTTCATGCAAATGGATTTGTATCAGATGTTCAGGTGAGGTAATTGCACCACCAGGCAAGCGAGGTAAAAAAAGTGAAGATGGTGGTCATGACTGTGCGATTGAAGCCCTGCCCTTTTTCACATGCATTAATACATGCAAAATACATCCTTTGATCACAAAGTTGCAGCTACCATCTTGATTTTTTAACAACCCCCCTCCTACATTCCTAGCCCCATTTTCCCAAGGATGCTCTTGGTATGGAAAAGCTAGCATGAAAGCTCAGTCAGTCAATCAATATAATAATGAACATATCACTCAATTTCCATTTATCATCTTGCTTGATGAACAGTTCTAAAGAACTTGAAAGCTGGAATGTTATTTTGTGATTTTGAGTCAAGTACCCTGATAAGAGAGCCAGTTTGGTGTAGTAGTAAAGGCATCAGGCTAGAGACCGGGAGACCGGGAGTTCTAGTCCCACCTTAGGCACAAAGCCAGCTAGGTGACCTTGGGCCAGTCCCTCTCTCTCAGCCCTAGGAAGGAGCAAATGGCAAACCAGGAGACTGAGAGTTCTAGTCCCGCCTCAGGCATGAAAGTCAGCTGGGTGACCTTGGGCCAGTCCCTGTCTCTCAGACCTAAGAAGGAGCCAATGGCAAACCAGGAGACTGAGAGTTCTAGTCCCGCCTTAGGCACAAAGGTGTGATTGTTGACATGCCTTGTTCATAACCCAACAGTGAATTAGGGCATACTTGTTTGGTGTAATGGTGAAGGCATCAGGCTAGAGACCGGGAGACCAGGAGTTCTAGTTCCACCTTAGACACAAAGCCAGCTAGGTGACCTTGGGCCAGTCCCTCTCTCTCAGCCCTAGGAAAGTGGCAATGGCAAACCACTTCCAAAAATCTTGCCAAGAAAACTGCAGGGATTTCTCCAGGCAGTCTCCAAGAATCAGACATGATTGAACAGATTAAAAAAAACCTGATATAGATTAAGGAATATTGAATATAATGGGCTTAATGTTGTCACTTTGATTTAAACTGGAAAATTGCCCCTGGGACCTACTCTAGATTACATCCCTCCCTAGTTTGGGTTTCAAAATGCATTGGGTGGAGAAAGTTTACCCTTCCTTTCCCAGCTACAACCTGCCCCAGTTGTGTTGAAATTTGGCTTGAAATTTCAATGAAGACGTTCATGAGCTGCTTGCTCAAACTTTTCTCAAATTTGGTTGGGGCATAAAGAGGGGACAGGAGGCCACTAGCATGGATCATGTATACCATGTTAGTTGCAGATCTCCCATCTCCATTCTGATTTAGCGTTCTGTCCAAGTGATTGATGCCTGAGAACTTCATATCTCTACAAGGATTTAAACCCAAATTTTCGCAACCCAAACCTAATCCTCCAAACTTTTGCTTACATGCACTTTCACTGCATGTAATACAGAATCATTATCTCTATGGAGATGAAAAAAAATCTAGGAATATATTGATCCTGCCTCTGTCTGATTTCAGCTCCCTGTCCCCTAACCAGTGTTTTATGCAACTTGTTTTCCAGAAAACTCTGAATATTGAATATTCAGAAAGAAACAAAACACTTGACTCTCTCGTGTGTCCATTGAGCTTCAGTTTTAATATTCTTTATGAACAATTTTGGAACTATCTACCCATTCATCAGCTGTTCTTCTGTATTTATAAGACAATGAGCTGTTTAAGGGTATAAGCTTGTCTGTTAGGTTTATTTTTTAGATTTATTTCCATTCCTTGTATACCACCATAATTGTCCATCTCCAGGCAGTTCACAAACTTGAGCCATAAAACTGTAAAACCATAAAACCACATCATTGATTGATTGATTGATTGATTGATTGATTATGTGCCACTGAATTGTTATCAAGCCTTAGTGACCACATAGATAGACTTTCTCCAGCATGATCTGTCCCCAACCTGGCCCTTCAGGTCTCCCAACTCTTCACCTATCACTACTATAACTGAGTCCCTCCACCTTGCTGCTGGTCATCCTCTTCTTCCCTTTCCTTCCACCTTTCCCAGCTTCATGGACTTCTGAAGGGAAATAGATCTTCGCATATAATCACATCATAACACTCATTAAAAAGATACAAAATTAAGATAGCACACACACTGCCAAACAGATAGTAGGCAAAGCATAGATCTTAATCTCCAAAGTTTAAAGAGTTTTCCTGGCAACGACCAAAGTGGAGGCTAGCTGGGTATTGGGTGGAGAAGCTTACTCTCTTGAAGAAACAATGGAGAATCACTGCTTTTGTGCCTCTGCCCCCATTATATCTTAGAGTGAGGGTGCTCAGAGCATCCTCTTACAAGCAAAATGAACAGGTTGACCAGAGGCAACTTGGAGGAGAGGCTGTTGTAGATATCCTTTGTAGGTTAAAATCAGTGCCTTGAACTTGGAAATCTATTGGAAGCCCATGTAGTGCCTGTTCTGTACTGGTTATACTGCTAAACGGTGTTTTACCAGCCAATATGCAAACTGCTTCCATCTCCATCCATTGGATAAGGAACTTCATGGCATCTTCTGTTTTGCTCTGGGTGGAGATGTACAACTGGCAGAGGAGGTGCCCCCAAAGTGTCGTGTAGATGGTAAATAGCATGGGGAGAGCACCAAGGCCTGAAGCACCCCATATAAAAAAGGCACCCCATTCATTCCACATGACGAAGGCAAAAGGCTGTCACGCTAGCTTTGGCAGACCTAATAGCCCCATGTGCTGTTTCATACAAAAATAAAAAAAAGGATTGTCCTTAAGGGCATGCCTTTCATGTTTTCCTTGAAAGCACCACTACAACAAAAGCATCATACAGTTGGGAAGATTTCAAGACAGGATTGCTTAAAAGAAGATGTTCTCTGCATGTGTTCAGAAGAAGTCCTCTCAACTCTTAGGTACATGCCTCAAACCGAAAGTTTGATGCTTTAGAGTCACAAACCACATTCATTTTAGAAGAATCTGCCACCAGATTGGCAGAAGAGAACTTGGCATCTGCCTCTAACCAAAAGCATCCTGTTTCGAGCACGATTCTCACAGGCTTTCTAATGAGGTTTCTTGAGAAGAAAGAGATGGGGTCACAGGAAGTGTGGCAACTCAACTGTTTTCCTTCCAAAGCCAATATATTCCCAAAGTAGATAAGGCAGAGTCTTCTTTAATTTCCTTTTAACTGCCTTCCTGTGAAGGGTTAGGTCTGTTCATTCGTAGGAGAGGATCTTATAGCTGGTTGTTTAAACAGCAGTCTTTTGAAACTTTATTTATTGGGGAACCAACCATGACAAGCTGAACCCCATTTAGCCTTTTTCAACATTGGCTGTCCTTGATCACAGCAGATCCTGAAAAATTGGCTGCAGTGTGCTGATTTCACATGAAACCATCACCAGATATTGGGCAGGCATTATGGGCATTGACTCAGCCAACTTCTCCAGAGTCTTGAGAGTGTTTGCTCTCTTATGCATCACTGCATGTTTAGCTCTATTTAAATCTAATTATGATCTGATCTAAGGGTGCCGAAAGCTTGGCAGGGTACTAGAGTAGAAATCTCTTGGTTCATTTCCTTTTTTATTGCCATGGAGGGATTCTCACATCGTCACAGTGCTGGTAATAAAAAATCTGGCAAGAGGTTTTAATTGCGCTAGTTCAGAGGGTTTTTTTTAAAAGAAATCCTACCAGGATTTTGCTGAAGAAAGAATGCTTAGTAGAGCTTGCTGCAATGTAGAATTTTATTTATTTATGGATCCATGCAGGGTGGAATTGGATTTCTGTGCTTGAAACCTAGTCTCTCCCCCAAATGGATCTAATAAGCTATTCTGGTTTATGTAAATGTAAATGAGAGAAGAGAAGCGCATTTAGCCACAGTTGCCTTAGTGATCGGCCATGTCAGTCTTTCTGTCTTGAAAATACTCTCTTGGTTTCGTGAGTGCCTGGCCTGTTGGGAGGGTGTGGCTGTTTTCCATGCGCAGATATTTCTGCGTAATTGGAAAATGTGTCTGTGCTACGCTGTGGCCTTTGCAACCCAAACCTTTTGGGGGGTGCCCTATTTAAAAGCCACTGAATGCAGATAGGCAGTTGGTCTTATTTTCAGCAATGTTGATCCCTGTAGTTCAGGGCTTTCCAAACTGTGTGTCGGGACACGTTAGTGTGTCGGCTGCAGTGTCTGGGTGTGTCGCGGCTGCTGCCGCCTCCGAGCCCTGCCAGGATTCTGCGCAGGTCCTAGTGCCTGCCTTGTGCCTTGCTGCCTCCAAACCTGCCCTGCCAGGATTCCACGCAGGTCCTAGTGCCTGCCTTGTGCCTGGCTGCCTCCAAACCTGCTGTGATTCCATGCAGGTCCTAGTGCCTGCCTTGTGCCCTGCTGTAAGAGTGTGTCGCGAAATGATGCATGTCTAAAAAGTGTGTCACCAACATGAAAAGTTTGGAAAGCTCTGCTGTAGTTGATAGACAGACCGTCCCCTTAATCGATCTTAGAAGCAATGGGATGGAAATGAGCAAGCCCTCATTTGTTACAGTGTGATTAGTGGATTTCAGCTACAAGGGAAACAGACTGGGAGAGGAATTCTCAGTGACAAAGAGGTGAGGAAAGGAAAAGCAATTAAATGGAGCAGTAGAACTGGAAGACAGCTAATTGAAGATGCTCTGGACTCTATGCAGCCCTCTGAAGGAGAGCAAAGTTCAAAGCTAGTTGGTGGGGTCTCTTCCAGTTCTTAAATGGATTTGTGGAGCTACCTGGCCTGTGCCAATTGCAGTGAAATGTAGACCTGCAGCCACACAGGCAGCCTCTTTAATTCTCTGCTCACGTCAGCGGGCCTTATTTCTACTGAAACCTGAAGGCCACGGTGACAGTTTTCCTTCTTAGTTCTTGGCAAATGTGAGTAAAATCCCCGGCTTATCAAATTTATTCAAACAATGTCAACAAATTATGTTTTTCTTTCTCGCTGGTTTGAGGACTTTTTGTGCAAGACCTTCGAAGGCCTTTTGCAAACCACATTCGTCTTGGAGAAGTCTGCCATCGCTTTGGCAGAAGAGAGTGTCGGAGCCATTGGTCAGTTGATGGAGCACTTTCCACTCACCCTCCCCTTGGCCGTGATCCCAGGAGCTGTCATCTCAGGGCAGCTCGGTCAGGCTTAGACTTGTCTTTGCCCTTGGCAACAAAACACTTCACCCGCTGTACCTCCAGGATGGCCTTTCATAAAGAAACATTTACGTATTCTGTATAAGATGCTTGACGTTGGGATTTTAGTGGTATTTATAGAACCCGACCGCGAATCTCTGGTCTTACGGGCTTTATCTATGGCATAAGTGAGGGTATGAGGTAAGTGTGTGACCCCGAGGCCCATTTGTGACCTTCGTTTATCTTCTTTTCTCTCTCTCTCGGGGGACGAAGCAAAAACATCATCAAGTAGTTCTTGGAATCATAGAATTCGGGAAAGAAGCCAAATAAGGCCATCATATCCAGCTCTGCTAAGTGCAGCAATCCAGATTGAAGCATCCCTTTCCGGCCTCTCCTTGAAGATATCCATTGAAGGGGAACCCTTGGTAATTTTTCCACTATCAGGTTCCCAATAATAATATTGGGAAGTTATTCCTTACGTGCAGCCTTTGTTCGTTTGTTTGCAATCCAAGACCAAACCAACAAACATTGAAACGTACACAACGGTTAACGACGCATAGGTGAAGATTACATGAAAGCCCAAACCAGCCAAAACTGTGAAGAAGGGGCCGGTCAATTGTAAACTAAAGCTAGAAGTAGACATTTCATCAATGCCCTTGATACATCTAAAACTTGGTCACCTGAAAGGAAAGTGGTGATCTCCTCCTTGTGAGGAAAATTAAAATTTCTACTAACTGGCGTTACGAGTTCTATGCCATTGCAGATCAGGTGGATACTTGGATAGAACATGAGATATGGATTCTCCTGTAATTTAGCCCAGTGTTGACTGTTTTGCACTGTGAGGTGCTAGAGAATGCATTTTGACCTTTTCCTGCATGATGCCTGTTTGGATACTTGAAAGTCACTCAGTCATTTTGGCAAGGCTACCCAGTTGCCCAGCCGTGGTGGCTCAGCGGGTAAGACGCCAGGCTTGTCGATCGGAAGGTCGCAAGTTCGGAGGTTCGAACCCCTAGCCCTGCGTGCGGAGTGAGCTCCTGCACTAGCTCCAGCTCTTGCCAACCTAGCAATTCGAAAGCATGCAAGTGCAATTAGATGAATAGGGACCACTTCAGTGGGTAGGTAACAGCGTTCCGCATGCGTCATGCCGGCCACATGATCACGGAAGTGTCTTGGGACAACGCTGGCTCTTCAGCTAACAAACGGAGATGAGCACCGGCCCCTAGAGTCGGACACAACTGCACAAATGGGCGGGGGGAACCTTTACCTTTACCTACCCAGTTGATTCAGCCTCTTCTTGGAGGACAATAGATAAAGAATGGGGTATCTGAAAATGTTCTTATTTTAAAACCACAACAACAGAGCAATGAGAATCTGAGGGCCTTTGGGATAGTCAGAGGGCATAAAGTCAGTAAAGATTCCTCAACTATGACCTCCTTCTAGTTTAGGATCAGGGCTAACATCTTGTCTGCCAAGAGTCTTCAGGATAGCTCAAACGCTGCTTCCAGATATTGATAGAATATGGAAGAGCTGTCACAGATTGGGCTGCATAGTGCTCTTGTTAGTGTCATTGCAGGGGGCGTGGTGGCTCAGCGGGTAAGACGCCAGGCTTGTTGATCGGAAGACCGCAAGTTCGGAGGTTCGAATCCCTAGCCCTGCCTGACGGAGTGAGCTTCCACACTCGCCCCAGCTCTTGCCAACCTAGCAATTCGAAAGCATGCAGATGCAAGTAGATAAATAGGTACCACTTCGGTGGGAAGGTAACAGCGTTCCGCGTGCGTCATGCCGGCCACATGACCATGGAAGCGTCTTCGGACAACGCTGGCTCTTCGGCTAACAAACGGAGATGAGCACCGGCCCCTAGAGTCGGACACGACTGCACAAATGTGCGGGGGGAACCTTTTAGTGTCGTTGCACATTGTGGCCATGATCGTGACAGAAATATTTTCCTGCTGTCCAACCATTGTGGACTGTGAAAAATGGGCTATCAGTGTATACAACTGTATGCACATATTGCTGTTGGACATGAGGAGGGATTGTGGTTCATTCATACATCGGTGTGCTCTCTGGGTAGCACTGAAATGATCCTATGAGGGGCCTCCTCAGTTCAAAAAAGTGTATTTGTATGCAGACCACCTTTTTAGCTGGTTCACAAGAAGCTCATCTTAGCGTTTTAAACCATACATGCCTTCCTTTTCATGTTTGTCTCTAGGGCGACCAGATCCCAAGAAGGGGGTTAGAAATCCAATATTCTTGATTGCTTAGAAAAAGGAGTGTTGATAGCTGCAGCTTGCCTTGCGGTAGTAAGAAATATCTGCTGACAGGAGTAGCCTCTTTTCCTCAACTGTGTAAGATGGAGGAGAACCATCATTTTTTGCCTCTGGACCTGCTCTTAAAAAGGAAAGAGAAAAAAACCCCTTAAGCCCAAAAGTAAAACATGATGGTGTGTTGTGAATTAATGAACCCCAAAGCTGAAGATTATTTGAACCGGAACTGTGAGGAACCCAATGAAGAAAGTTGTCCTTTCCAACCCTTTTCCTGTTCCAAAATACTAGAAGTTCTTTATGATTGGAATTTTGCAGACACCTTGATAAGAGTTTATTTTGTGGTCATTTTTTTCACCATTAGCTATAATGCTGACATTTAGTTTTGCAGTTGCTTTTCAATTCACTGGACCATTTTCGGTGGCTTGCTAGTGAATGTTCTAAAAGCTTTATGCTTTCTTTTCAGCTTCCTTCCTGACTGGCAGAGCTAGAAACCAGTCGATTTCCTGCAAGATAATGATTTTGATCTTTTTCTTAGCATTAATCTCATCATTGTTTCCCAGCATTCTCTCTGGGTTATGCTTAGATAATAAGGGACTGAATACTGCACACCCACATATATTTGGTTTTTTAAAATAGATCTTTATTCATTTTCAAATTATAGTTATAGAAAAGATAGAATATAGAACTAAAGAAAAAAGTAAAACTATAAAAGTGCAGAAATAGATAGAAAACAGAAGGAAAATGACTTCCGACCTTCTCCAACACAGATATAAATACATATTACGCAAATGTAATTCCTTACCATTAGTTAAACCTTTTGTAACATTATTTCTATAAAATCAAACCATTTAATCATCAAAACCCAAAATCAAATCTTCATTTTTTTCAGATACAAGCAAATAGTCCAAAAGTGGTTTCCAAATAGTAACAAATCCAGACACAGTATCAATGCTGTTAACTTAGCCATTTGTGCCAATTCCATTAATTTACACCACATATATTTGGAAGATTAAGGTGAAAGGCATAGAGAGATTGTGTCTTTAATCTCACTCCCAAAATTGCCATTCCCTTTTTTCCATGGTTTGGGTTATAGACCTCTTTCTCTTAGAAGCGTTCTTCAAGGAATCGGTATCCCTCATTAATTAGATTCTAGATGCTGAGGGATCTTCCATGAGAATGGGAGTCTTCCCTGCTTCAGAAGTCATGGAGAACATGTTGATGGTGATGTATGTTTGGACCTAGGGCTAAATGCAGATCCTGTCCAATGTGATGATGTCACCACAGCTGTGGGTTTATAATGTTTTGAAACCTGAAGAGGAAGTCACTGAGCACATGGATGCAGTATCAGTGGGATTCTTGGACGTAATCTCGCTCCCGGCCTTCTGGAAGAATTTGAAGACCTGGTTCTGCTGCCTTGCCTGGGAGGGGAAAAGTAACAGTTCCTCCTGGGGGTGGCTGGCGCTATAGTGCCCTCCCTATTATCTGAGATTTTAACATCCCTTGGATTTTATACTTATTTATTCTATTTATATTGTAGAATGTATTTTATTATTATGATCGTAATATTATATTTATATGTTTTTAATTATTGATTTTATTGTAAACTGCCCAAGGTTCCCCATTGGGGGAGATGGGCGGTGATATAAATTTAAATAATAAATACATAAATAAATGAGTAGATCTCTGCTAAACTGTAATGCAAAATTTGGTGCTGCATAGTTTTGTGCCCCGTGAAATACAGCTTCTAAACTCAGTGTAGGCAAAGTCACATGGATTTCTGGTTGCACTGCAAGTTGAGAGAAGTGGGGCAAATGATTCTAAAAAGGTTCATAAGCATTTTAGTCCTCATAGCTGTTCATAGCTACAGAGCACATATGAAGTACTGTGGGAACATAAAGGAAACCTTGGGATTTAAACATCAAGACTTACCAGTGACAGAATGTGATTTGCAGCTTGGCATGAACTTGGTAACAACATTTGCCATTAAATAGTGCCACTGATTGTGGTGGTGTGTGGTGGCTCAGCGGGTAAGACGCCAGGCTTGTCGATCGGAAGATTGCAAGTTCGGAGGTTCGAATCCCTAGCCCCGCGTGACAGAGTGAGCTCCCGCACTAGCCCCAGCTCTTGCCAACCTAGCAATTCGAAAGCATGCAAATGCAAGTAGATGAATAGGTACCACTTCGGTGGGTAGGTAACAGCGTTCCGCACGTGTCATGCCGGCCATATGACCGTGGAAGCGTCTTCAGACAACGCTGGCTCTTCGGCTAACAAACGGAGATGAGCACCGGCCCTTCGAGTCGGACACGACTGCACAAATGTGCGGGGGGAACCTTTACCTTTTTTTAATGCCAATGAAGAGGCATAAGCAACTTTGTCTTTCCAGATGTTTGGGACTTCATTTCCCAGCAGTTCAACCAGTGCTAAGGCATTATGGGAATTGTAGCCCAAACCATCTGGAAAGCAGATCTTATCTATCCTGGTATAGATCGTGCAGCAGGTTTACCTACAATCACACTCCACAGTACTAACAGCATTTTTTTTCCTTTTTAGGAGGTCCAGCGTCTGAGTGTTGGCAAGGACCAGTCAAGATTGGAGAAATGTAAGTGTTACTTTCTTACTAGGAGTCTTTACACATAGAAGATTCCAGCGCTGATTTTAACATGGCGTTTTTCCAATAGCAACAATGGGAGCATCATGGTCGGATTCACCCAAGAAAAGCAAACCTGAGAAAGCGCCATTTGCCCATCTTATAATCGATGGCCACAATGTTCCAGCTGGTAAGTTCATTTTCAAACATTTACCACTTTATCATGCAGGTTGGAGTTAGAAACAAGACATTTTGCTGTTTTACTGCCAGAGATGTCTGAATTGGGCAATTATAATTTGTTTAAAATTATAATTATTACCATTTTTCAAAATTATATGTATTATTCATATTTTAATAAAATTATTACATATTTTAAAACAATACAAGGAATAAGTAATACTATAAAGAAAATCAGGCACAGATACTGAGATACAGCTGGATAAACAACAAATCTGAAGTATCATTAAACCAAGGTGGTCCAGTGCATCATACAAATTTATAACATGAAATTATAAGATCTTATGATAATTAAAATTATAGGAGCATGACTGATTTGTTGTAAAGTTGGAATTGATAATCATTTGCAGTTACTTGGGCAAACTGCCATCTGAAGGCATGGTTTGAAATGGCTTGGAACACTGTGGTTTCAATGAATTATGGCTTGGCTTCTGTAATGATATGTGGGAATGACCTTGGGAGACAGGAGGAGGAGCTGCAGCCTAGACAACAGTCTGGTAAATGACATTTGAGTCCAAAGGAGGAGGGGTGGTGAAAGCGTCTCAGAAGGGACACTCCCTAGTTTTCGGGAGAGTGAAAGTTTCAGACTTGCAAGATGCTACTGATATAACCTTACAATAAAGAGAGGGCTAGTACTCCTGGGTGTGCTTCTTGTCTGGACTACCCCACAAGGCTGACATCAGTCTTGCAAGTCTGAAAGTACCCCTCCCGTCCCTCACTTTTACTCTCCCAACAACTTGGGAGGGTTCCTTCAAGTCGCTTTCACCACTCTTCCTCCTTCGGACTCAAATTTCATTTATCAGACTGTAGACTAGGCTGCGGCTCTTCCTCCTGTCTCCCAAGGTCATTCCCACATACCATTACAGCTTACTCTCTAAATCAGTGTTTCTCAACCTTGGCAGCTTGAAGATGTGTGGACTTCAACTCCCAGAATTCCCCAGCCAGCTTCCTGGCTGGGCAATTCTGGGAGTAGAAGTTCACACATCTTCAAGCTGCCAAAGTTGAGAAACAGTGCTCTAAATGGAAGGATCACAATTACAGTATATTCTGCCATTCAAGGCCTCTAGGAGGCCTTTGTTTCTGGACTGGATGGAAGATGAAACAAGGGAATCAACCTTAATCTGTACTTTGCCAGTACATCATAAAAATTTATAACATGAAATTATAAGATCTTATGATAATTAAAATTATAGGAGCATGACTGATTTGATGTAAAGTTGGAATCAGTTGGGGGTGTAAAGTAGGCTAGTGATAGAAACTACGTTGCTGTGTTACCTGAATCCGAGCCAAGGTATAAACAAGTGAGCAACTTCAACTTTTACATTTAGGAAGCCTCTAGCTTGAGAGCTTAGCTCAGCCTTGTCCCTGAGTATGTCTACCAAGGTCATTCCCACATACCATTACACAACCCACCCAAAAGCTGAGCAAGAGCTGTGCATCCTGATCCTAGTCGGGCTTTTCTGACCTTGCAAAAGGGAGCAGCAGAGCTCCAGCTTGGCTTCCCAGCATCTGGAAGAGAGAGAGGGGAAAGATGCATTCTCTTGGGGGAAGGTGGCACGATGGCTGAAATTGCTCCCTTCTGGGCCATATAGGATCCTGAGAACAGGTTATGACTGCCCTTGTGAAATGGCTGCTATGGGGACAGTTCCCTTCAGATAGTGGCTGCTTTGGGGATACAACCAATTATAGAACCCCAATTTGCTAGAAGTAGGGGCATGGTGGCTCAGCGGGTAAGACGCCAGGCTTGTTGATGGGAAGATCGCAAGTTCGGAGGTTCGAATCCCTAGCCCCTCAGGACGGAGTGAGCTCCCGCACTCGCCCCAGCTCTTGCCAACCTAGCAATTCGAAAGCATGCAAATGCTAGTAGATAAATAGGTACCACTTCGGTGGGTAGGTAACAGCGTTCCACGTGCGTCATGCCGGCCACATGACTGTGGAAGCGTCTTCGGACAACGCTGGCTCTTCGGCTAACAAACGGAGATGAGCACCGGCCCCTAGAGTCGGACACGACTGCACAAATGTGCGGGGGGAACCTTTACCTTGACCTAATTTACTAGAAAGCTCACTGCCATTATTTTTAGCCTTTTTCCTATCTTCATCTTTTTTCTGGACAAGGTGGACACACTTTTATATTAAGCTCTGGATTTCAGCCAGGGTCTCAGAGTCATTCTTGGAAAAATGGAGCTGGAAGTTGGCCCTTGGCTTTGCAACATACCAGCTTTTGATTTTTTTTAAAATTAAAACAATTTTTAAGTGTAGAAAATTCGTGGTAGTGCGGAGAGAGCCCCAAGGGTTGAGGCCATTTTTGCTTGCCCGCATGTCCTCTCTTGCCCTCTCCAATCTAATGATATTTTCCCTACTTCTCATCAAATGTTCCCAAATGTCTCTGTTCCCAAATGTCAAGCTGATTCCTGATCTGGCATTGTGCAGGTTACAGGCAGTCTCACTTAATGACCATTTATTTAGTGACAGTTCGGACTTACGACGGCACTGAAAAAACCGACTTATGACCGGTCCTCACATTTATGACTGTCACAGCTTCCCTGCGGTCACGTGATCACAATTTGGGCACTGGGCAATCGGTTCGCATTTATGACCACAGCATCCTGTGGTCACGTGATTGCCATTTTTGAGTTTCCCAGCTGGCTTCTGGCAAGCAAAATGATTTGCTTAACGACCACATGATTCGCTTAACGGCCACTGCAAAAAAGGTCGTAAAATCGGGTCAGATTCATTTAATGACCACTTCGCTTAGCAACTGAAGTTCCGGTCTCAATTGTGGTCATTAAGCAAGGACTACCTGTATAGGAAATGGTATAAAGTGACCCACAATCAAATCAAGTTTTGACTTGGCACTCAACTTTCTTCCATCTCTTGCTTCTGTTTTTGGTAAAGAGAGTGATAAAAAAATGGCCGATATCATTTCCAAAACGTGCTCCAACTTACGGCTGCCAAGACAAAAATGGCCTCAACCCTTGATCATCTCCCTTGGCAGCTATGAGGCTCCCTCTCCACTACCACCAACTTTCTACACTTAAAAATTGTTCTAATTTGAAAAAAAACCAAAAGCTGGTATGTTGCAATGCCGAGGGCCAACTTCCAGCTCCATTTTCCCAAGAATGGAAAATTCCATGCTTCTGTTTGCTTTTAATCCCCAAAGAGGAAGCAAATATTTTCTTCATTTCTTCTCTTTTCCTCATAGGCACCGGAAAAGTGAACCTTACGTGTTGGCATCATGACAAAGGATGGGCCAACGTTCTGAATATGACCTTTAGTGATGGCAAACTCATAGCCAATCATGATGGCTTTTACTACCTATACGCCAACGTGTGCTTCAGGCACCATGAGACGTTGGGAAACCTAACTGGTCAGATGCTGCAGCTGATGGTGTATGTGATCAAAACGGATGTTAAAAGGCGAAACTCCGTCATTCTGATGAAAGGTGGAAGTACCAAGAATTGGTCAGGCGATTCTGAATTTCATTTTTTCTCGGTAAATGTCGGAGGGTTTTTCAGATTGAAGTCCGGCGAAACTGTGAGCATCCAGGTCTCCTACCCTTCCTTGCTGGATCATTCCCCAGAAGGAACTTACTTTGGGGCTTTTAAAATAAGAGATATCGATTGAGTCTATGATTTTTTAGAAGGGAAAATGTGGTATTTATTCAACTGGGTTAGATTATTGGAGGACATAATTAACAGCTTGTGGGGTCCAGTTGTATCTGAATGAGATTTCCCGGGGAGCTTTACCCACTGCTCAGTTTCAAAATCTGCTCGTAATGTTAGGATCGTTCAGCTGCAATATTTCATTCAAACTTTTTGTGGTGATCTGGCCTGGGGACTGAGATGCTAGGGGCTTATGAATTGGCAGTCCATCTGGAATGGCATTTCAACTCTTGGTTATAAAAACACTTTGAAAAGCTAGCCCACTTCTGCATCATACAGGAAATCAAGAGTTGGATCCAGAAGACAGTAGTCGTATGTAGCTGCTGTTGAAATCTGTAAAAAAACAAGCTCCCACTGACCTTTAACTTCCTTAAAACTTCCTTAAAAGCTAAAAATGCTAACTGTGCTTCCCACATGGCATCTGATTGGATTAAGTGAATATTTCTGAACAAACTTGCTTGGGTTTGTACTGTTAGTTTGGAACTAACCCTTGTGTATTTTTGTATTTTTTTTTTAAAAAAAAGTAATTTTGACCCAATTTTGAGGGAAGACTCAGAGGTATGCCTTTTAAATTTTGTTTTATATGTTACTCAATAAAGCAACCTATGCACTGATACAACTTAGCCATACATTTTGTAACAAAAACATTGTGGGGGGAGAGGGGAAAGAAGGAATAAATCAGTTTAGGGTGGATTTTATAATTTTTAATATGGAACGGTCGCTTTCTGAATGACGAAGTGTCTTATTTTTTCCAATTTTTCTGCAGGCGGAATTGCATCTTAAGTGTCTTATATTTTTGCCTTCATCCGTTTCTGTTCTCCGTCCCTCCCACTGGGGGCTATGTAGAATCATAAGATTCTTTTATTGTAGATTCTTGGCACTGAATTTGTCCCATACAGTTTGTGATATGGTACACAATTCTACTGACTCCAGTATAAAGGTGCTTTTCCTTTTTGCGATATGGTGTCAGCAGCGAAAGACAAGTGTGGGCTTGTTTCCTGCATGAACGGGTGGTGATTCTGAGAATTGATTCACAAATTATGTTGCTTAGATCTGAGATTTTCCTTTTGAGGAATGTCCATTCCGTTGATGTCAATATGAACTCAGTTGAACGGACTTTGTCTAGATTCATCCCTTAAGAAGTGTTTGGAAAGGCACTGATACCCCTTTCCTAAGACCCTGGAGAGTCTGAATTCCTTGTCAGGGTATATCCTTGGACACACAATATATCCGTTGTTTTCCAAGAACTGGGTTTAGCATCCTTACTGTTCAACAGTGCAGCAGTATAATAGCAAATTAAATAAAAAGCTATAAAGTGGGGAATTACAACAGTGGCAATAGAGTGTCTTCAGTGTGGGAAGGTGCAGGTCCTGTCATAAAATTAGTGACCTTAAAGGAAAATTCTTCATTACCATCATATCAGATTCATAAATTTGATGCGCAGATGTTACAGCAGAGTTGGGCAAGCGGTTTGAATGATTCGGATCACTTCCCCCTAAAAGTCAATTTTGTCCCGTTTTTTAAAAAACCTGTCGGGAACTAGTCTGTCCCTGCCGCCAGCTGGAACTGAGAGCCGGAAGTAGCTGGAGCGGCGCGAAAGAGCCAGAGCAGCTGATTGGAGGGAACCCAGAAGAGGAATCGCCTCCGCCTATCAGCACGCGGCAAAGGAGGTGGGAGTTGGAGGGAACCCGGAAGAGGAATCGCCTCCGCCTATTGCACTGCTCGGCCCGCCTCTCCCACCTCCTTTGCTGCACGCTGATAGGCGGAGGCGATTCCTCTTCCGGGTTCCCTCCAACTCCCACCTCCTTTGCCACGTTACAAAAGTTACAAAAGTGTTATATTAGTTTCATGGGTAGGCCTGTATATATGCATTAACAGTGTTCTTAAACTAAAAATAAAGATATTTATCCTTCTGATCACGTTGCATCCTTTGAGTGGTGATCATCTCCCCTTTTAATGTTCCTTCGGATGTCACGGAGTTTACTGCAAAATGTACGAAGGATTCCTGGAACGGAGACTGAATAAGGAATAACAAGCATCAGCCCCAGATTCATGCTCTTTGTCCCTGGCCTTTGTGTGGGAGGTAAGAGAATGAAAAAGGCCCATTGCTGGATTGAAAACGATTGGTTTTTTGTAGCATTTGGACTCAGCAAAGGGAAGATTAAGCTGTCCTCAAATAAGCCAGGCCAGGAGTTAACTGTGAGAACAAGCCATCCCACAAGAATACTTTCAGCCCTTCTACATGAGGACTTGAAATTTTCATGTTGGCTTCTTTACAAGTGAAGGCAGGCAGGTCTTGGCTTACATGTCCTAGATATGAACTGGGTCACTGAACTGGACAACTGGTCCACTTTGAAGTCTCCAGCAAAAAATACTGTTTATACACCATTTACACATAGGCTGACCATATGTCCTGTTTTGAATGGGACAGTCCATTCAAATTTTAACATTTCCGGACCCGTCATTTTAATGTAAAAGTCAATTTTGTCCCGTTTTTTAAAAAACCTGTCAGGAACTAGTCTGTCCCTGCCGCCAGATGGAACTGAGAGCCGGAAGTAGCTGGAGCGGCGCGAAAGAGCCAGACCAGCTGATTTGAGGGAACCCAGAAGAGGAATCGCCTCCGCCTATCAGCACGCGGCAAAGGAGGTGGGAGTTGGAGGGAACCCGGAAGAGGAATCGCCTCCGCCTATTGCACTGCTCGGCCCGCCTCTCCCACCTCCTTTGCTGCACGCTGATAGGCGGAGGCAATTCCTCTTCCGGGTTCCCTCCAACTCCCACCTCCTTTGCCACGTTACAAAAGTTACAAAAGTGTTATATTAGTTTCATGGGTAGGCCTGTATATATGCATTAACAGTGTTCTTAAACTAAAAATAAAGAATGAAACTTACCTCTTTAATGTGAAGTTGCCCGAATTTGAAATAATTTTTTAAAATAAATCGTGATCTCCCAGGGAACCCCTAGTGACCTCTCACGGCTAGGGTTCCATGGAACCCTGGTTGAGAAACCTTGCTCTAGATCTTGAGCATTGATGAATTTTTCTGCATTCATTCCTCTGGAAATCCTCTTCCAGCTTTGTGACAATGAATCTTTAGAATTAGCTTTTTGACAAATGATTTCAGGTTGGCACAATTTGTTAAATTGTTCGTTAAACCTGGCTCTTCATTTGGTGGGTTTGCCATGAGAAAAGAAAGCTGCACTAACCCTTTGAAGCTGAAAAGCACAATCTGTTAATCAATTCTCAGCATTGTTTGGTCATGCCAGAACTTGCAAATACCTGTGTTTCCAAAAAGGCAAAATGGATATTTTTATATTCTGTAAGATCAAGGTATATTTTAGATGTAAGTTTTTATGTGAAAAATCCTGTAATTTATGTTTGTCCTAAAGTATTTGATACAAAATATTTAAAATCTTAGTGTATGTATATGGTTGGAAATGTTTGTACAGAAATGGATTTACTGGTGCACTTTTAAGCCCATTAGGGGAAACTGCAGCTAAAATGATCATTTGCCACTAGCAAATGTGATCTGTTTCTTGGTGTCGTATTAATTTAATTGCTTTGGGTTGATCTAATCAGTATTACTGAAAAGTCAAGGATCACACATCATGAGATGACAACTGTTGATAGTTTTAGGTGCTTTTCACATTTGACTTTTACTCCAGAAATTCCTTCCACAGTGATATAGAGATCAAACCAGGGGTTTTTGCAGGAAAGGAATGGGGTAAAATCAATAAGGATATTCCAGACGGTGGCTTTGAAAGGAAGTTAAAGCAATAACGCTGGCATTATGGAAAAATAAGCAACAGATCAAACAGATTTGTTAAGAGTATTTATGTAATTATTCAACATTTTACCGTACCGCACATACCACAAATCTGTAAATGATTTTTGTTTGTTTGTTGGTTTTGCAAAACAATTTTTTTTCCAATAAATACATAAAGGCACATGTTATGATTATTTTATACTGTACAGTAAGCATTGCTTTGGATTGTTATGACATTTTAAAACAATAAATAAATACATTTCTAAGAAGCGGGAGTTTGTGGTTTGCATTTCTTCCTCCCACTTCCTTTCTTTGCCAACGCAGCTATTAATAGTGCTGCTAGCATTGCCGTGTAGCTGCAGCGGATAATAAAAATGGGATTGGTATTAATTAGGGACGTATCGCAAAATGGAATAGCAAAATGGAATAGCAAATTGGACAAACCTGCAACACAGCCACAGCCAGTGTTTTAGTACTTCTGTTCTCTGCTCTTTCAACACGAGATTCAGTCAAAATGCATTACAATATGTGGTCAGATATTGGCCATGGAAATTAAATTCCATCTTGGCTTTTTGTACATTGGTCTGGAGGGTTTGAATTTGATCTTTTGGAGACAAAAGCCTGTGGTTAAAAAAATTCAACAAGCAAAAGATATGCTTAATAATTAAGATTAACAAATTGCATGTATATATTTTTTATTTATTTATTTATTTATTTATTTATTTATTTATTATTTCAATTTATTCCCCGCCCATCTCCCTTGCAAGGGACTCTGGGCGGGTATTTAATTTAAGTGCTTGCCATTTGGGGATTGAATAAAATAGGAATCAGAGGTGTAGGCTGATGAAGTATGATGTTTATGGTTTGGATATACTTCATGCAGAGAAATACTGTTATACAGAGAAACAAAAAACCCTGAAAAAATCTTGGCTGCTGAGGCTATGAACATATGTGGGTTTTGTTTCTGGTGCAAAACCTGAAAGTTTGCTATTGTTGAAATTGTCTTGAAGAGTCAACAAAGTTTAAATATAGTACTGCATCTGTACTTAACGCATCTAGGAAACCAGAATTCATTAAAAGTAAGTTTGTACTTGTGAATGAAAGACAGTCGTGATCAACATGCTTTGGATAAGCCCTAAAAACGATATATTTGTAGGTTTTAATTTTATGCTACCTGTCAGAAATGCCATTTTTCAAACAGATTTTAAATAAGGCTGGTTCATACTGTCTTATCAAGGTTAAGACATGTCCAAACGCAAAACATGTGGCAAATGTATTTGGTCTGTTTTGAGTCCAACGCAGAGCTGCATGTGGTTTGACTTTGGCTTAACATAATATATGAACATCACCATATAAAAACCATGGCTTGATATGGTATATAAACCACTTCTACCTACCTATAAACTAACATCAAACTATTTTTAAAGTGTCTTGGGGAACCCATGTCTCTCATTGAAGGGTTTGGGAGCAACAGCTTCATGCTGCATCTCTTCAACATTTTCTACTATGATTTTAACTCTTAAGCAGGTAACTAAGTTAACTAATCTGAATCATGGATTAATTCAATGTTTTGCTTTTAATGTTATGCCAGAAACAGATGCATTACTTTTGTCAGCCTGGTTGCATTTCAGGAATGTGTGAAGTGGCTCCATTTGGAACCACAAGTTCATTTTTTTGGTTTAAGCTATTTTAAGTTTTTAAGGAAACTTAAGTGTGGTATTAATAGGACTGTAGAACTAAAGTTGCCAGAAATCAGGTGGATTTAATCACATTTGTTTTCCTTTTTTGAGGTGTGAAGATGTTGATATTTACCCAATCTGGAGGTGTGTGTGTGTGTGTGTGTGTGTGTGTTTTAAGCATCATTAAAATTGAAATGCAATTTTGTTCCTTTGTTCCAAAGTTTGTCAGGGAGAAGTTTTCCTGTTTTCCCAAATAATGAAAGTTCATGTAAAAAAGGGATAGGTCTTTGATTGTGTGATTAAGGCTGCCATCTTGATTCCCCACCCCCACCCATCAGATTCCCCAATTCAGAGAAAAAAATGAGGATTATGAGATTCTTTCTTTGATTGGATTGGCAGGAAATTCTATAAAAAGGGATACAAGTAGTCCTCACTTAACAACCATTCATTTAGTGATGGTTCAGACTTACAATGGTGTTGAAAAAAAATGACTTACAACAGGTTCTCACACTTATGACCGTTGCAGCGTTCCCGCGGTCACGTGATCACAATTTGGGAACTTGGCAACCAGTTCGCATTTATGACTGTCGCAACATCCCGTGGTCACGTGATCGCCATTTTCAACCTTCCCAGCTGGCTTCTGGAAAGCAAGATCAATGGGGAACCGCATGATTCGACTAACGACCACGTGATTCACTTATTGCCCGTGGTGATTCGCTTAACAACTGCTGGAAAAAAGGTCATAAAATCGGGTTGGATTTGCTTAATGACTGCTTTGCTTAGCAACTAAAATTCCACTCCCAGTTGTCGTTAAGAGAGGACTACCTGTACTGAGCTTTGCAAATTCACTAAATCTAAATTTCCATAGATTTCGGTGAATTTTTTGGGCTGGTCTCTATGACATACAAGGAAATCCAGAGAAGATAAGAGAACAAATTGTGTGTAGGTCAAATTATGTTAGAAAGGAGTGAGATTTGGTCAGGAGTGAGTTTATTAGTGACACGAGGCAGTCTCCATCAACCATGAGAATGAGACAGCTACCAAGAGAACTTGAGGATCTCTAGCTTCTGAAGAGAGGACAAAACAACCAAGAATTGTAAGCCCCTTAAATAAACAGCACCAAGAATGTGTTAGGAAAATTCTTCCATCTGAGTACAAAGTAAATACACAGTTGCCAATAAACTGTATATTTTGGGCACAATTCAGTCATAGTGAAGCACTTTGAAATGACGTTGACTTCAGTGGGAGAATTAAGTAGGCAGTAG